>JADDOH010002758.1:0-11755 GCA_016648135.1 Agrypnia vestita
ATAATCTCATCTGACGGTACTGTATTCAGCAGCTGAACTGGTAAAATCATGAAACAGCATGTCGCCGCCTGTGTTCTATATGAAAAGTCATGAGTGAATAAGCAAAAGCCATTTAATATATAACTTTGGAGTACACGAATAGTTCCACTGCGAAAATGAAAACGGTTTATTTCAAGTGTGCCTACGCGAATGTACTTTTAATGTACTTTTTCGATTGCACGAATAGCTGCACTGTGAACATGAAAATTGTTTCTCTCCAGTATGTGTAAGCGAATGTGTTTTAAGGCGTGATTTTCGATTGCATGAATAGTTACACAGTGAACATGAAAACGGTTTTTCTCCAGTATGCGTAAGCGAATGTGCTTTTAAATCCGATTTTCGACTGCACGAATAGTTACACTGTGAACATGAAAATGGTTTTTCTCCAGTATGCGAAAGCACATGATATTTCAAGTGTGATTTTTGAATAAACGAACAATTGCACTGAGAACATGAATACGGTTTCTCCCCAGAATGCGTAAGAGCATGTCTTTTTAAATTTGCTTTTATGTTGCACGAATATTCGCACTGCGAACATGAAAAGAGTTTCTCTCCAGTGTGCTTAAGCACGTGTATTTTTAAATTTGGTTTTTGGTTGCATGAAAAGTTGCACTGTGAACACAAAAATCGTTTCTCTCCAGTGTGCTTAAGCAGGTGTACTTTTAAGATAGATTTTTCATCGCTCGAATAATTGCACTGTGAGCATGAAAATCGTTTCTCTGCAGTGTGCTTAAGCCGGTGTACTTTTAAGTTAGATTCTTCATCGCTCGAATAATTGCACTGTGAGCATGAAAATCGTTTCTCTCCAGTGTGCTTAAGCAGGTGTACTTTTAAGTTAGATTTTTCGCACGAATATTTGCACTGTGAACATGAAAACAGTTTCTCTCCAGAGTGATTAAGCACGTGTATTTTTATTTTTGATTTTTGGTTGCACGAATATTTGCACTGTGAACATGAAAACATTTTTCCTCTATTGTGCTTGAGCATGTGTTTTTTGATCATTGATTTTTGTTTGCACGAATAGTTGCACTGCGAACAGGAAAATGTTTTCTCGACAACGGAAGTATGTGTACTTGAAAATTTGGCGGTGAAAACGGTCTTCAATTTTGGCTGCTTTCTAGGACTAGGTGGAGACAGAGTTATATTATCTTGTATATCCGGGACACCTGCAACGAAAATAATTTATTCGCATAAATAAAATGTAACTCAGTGCTCGGTGATTTATGTCCGGGAATGTGAATGACCGTCATTGAATGTACTGTGTACTCCAGTAAAAAGAGAAAAAATAATACTTTTTTTTAAAACTACACAGAATAAATTTAAAGCAATCCTGTACAAAAGCGCTTAGGTACACCGAAATACAAAAATAAGTATTTGAAGTAAAAATAATTAAATATCAATAATAAATCGTATTTTAAATAATAATTTTTTGACATGGTGCGCGAGTTCGCATACATAACAAGTAAACACTGAACTTAAGCGCGCTCAAAGGCTAAATCCAAGATAATGGTCCCATTGCATATACAACGAAAATGATTATTCCACTATATTATTGAATGTACTAATAACAAAATGAAAGATAATTTACGTTTAAAAAGTAAGTATTAAATAAGATAGTACATATGAGGTTAGGTTAGGTTATTAGGTTCGGTTTGGTTAGGTTATTAGGTTGGGTTAGGTTATTAGGTTTGGTTTGTTTAATTAAGATTATGATTATTTAAGTTAGATTAAATTAACAGGACATTAAATTATATATTGAAATACTTTTTTCGTTGTATGAACAACGGGACCATATTCTTGGATTATTCCCAAATAAGATGATACAATCAGAAAAGGACTGCTAACCGTAGTGCTGTTTGACCCTCCTGGAGTACTTTGAGCACTCCTTGATGCCTATATTAATGTAGGGAGCCCCTTCATCGTCGCTCCCGGCTGGAGACCCCTCCCCTGTCTGCACATCACCTCCCAGCGCACTCTTCCAGCCCACATTACTGGAAACTGCTTCTGCAATCAAAAATAATAATCCGATATGACAGATCTGGAGACATGAAAAAGGTTACAGATACAATTCCTTCAACTCTGTTGTATGTAAAATACACGCCTGTTGTCTGCTGTATGTGAAATATACGTAGAACTGTGATTCTATTTAAATCGTTGAAAATATTTTCATAACATCTTTACTAATATTTTAAATCAAATGTTTTTCAGCAATTTTAAACATCCCTTTTATTATGTTTCTAAACAGTCTGTAATCCTCGGTTTTTTTCAATACTCAAAAATCAAATTTCATGAATATCGTCTCCATTCTTCAGCATTTTAAAATTATTTCTGGGTCAAATTGACCCGACGAGAGTTTAAAGAATAAATTACAAATCAACTTACTAGTTAGTAGGTCATCACTGTTAGAAGGGTCCAATTGCTCGATTTTTATCCAAATGTGAGATGCATCTGTAGGCAGACTTTCGCCACCTCTTCCAGTGGAAGTTCCTGGTTCAGCTTTGATGGTGACTGATCCTGAATCAGCGATTTCCTTCTTGATATGGAGCTGTGAGACTTCCACCTCACTGTGCAAGGCCTCACCGCCGCGGCCGTCTGCTTCACCGTCGCTCTCGGTGGGAGACCTGGGTTCAGACTTGACTTCAACATCCATGGTGCTATATCGGAGAATCTAATTGTACTTTTATGTTTAAGAAAATCTAAATAATCTTTCGTTATCTCATCGAATGCTGTCTTAAGCTATAAAAGCATAGATAAAATGACGCGTTAGAGATGGGTTGTTTACGAACTGTTTTCTTTGAACCGTTCCGAATGAATGATTTCAGTTTACTTATATTAAAATAACATTCATCAGTTTGAAAAATGATTTACATGATGTACCGGAATATGACGCGAACCAGGTTATTAATTTTGTCCTAGGGCAATACCGAAATCAAAGCGCCCATGTTTCGAAGATCACGCGCCATGTGGTCACAGCCCCGGCATGTTCGATCTTTTGTTCGAGGACGAAATATGTGACCTATTGTTCAAAAAAATAACATTGCGACGGACGATCGCTCTTAGGATAGCCCGCCATAAAACATATGAAACAATGAATTAGAAAGTTAGGGTTGCCGAGGGCGTTGGGCATCGCCGAAGACATTAAGAGTGCACGGCCTTTTGTTAGGATGGACAATACGTTCGCAACCTTTTGTTCTTAAGTAACATCTTGGAAGGGTAAAAACGGTAAACCTTTTCTTGCAGCGGGACGTATATCTCTAACCCCGATTAAACAATAGAAAGAACATCTTGGCCAAATGCGAACACATGGGACAACGGTTTAGAAAGCTGCGTTTGTTAGAGAAGTCGCCATTGTTTTGGGAAAGACATTTTTTTAGAAAAACAAGATAATAATTCCGAAAGTCGTCGCAGTAAACTTACTATTGTCCTCGACAGACAATAGAGATGTTTTAGAAAGCGCTGACATACCGATCCCCCACATGGCGACTCTATCCGCGAGATGTAGGATCGTATAAATTATATTATTATTATAAGGGCGCGAAGATCCCGCAACGCACGACCAGGCGGTCATTATCAATAAAGATAACGGGGGTCAATCAATTAAGAAGGTAGAGGCCGAATTAGAAATTGAGGCAAAGTGGTGAATCATAATATCAATGTAATATGTACCTAATTAATGAGCAACTGATATGTTTAATTTAAGTAAGGTAATGATTGTTTAGATAACCCAGGCCACCTCTGCAGGTGGATGTTACTCGTTTTATATGTAGTTTCCTCATTTATTCTGTATTCTATTGTTATTGCCGACGATGTTTGATATTGATGTAATATATAATATATAACGTAATAGAATATTATCTCGTGAAAAAATGTAACACGGTTGAAGAGATATAAGATTCCGACTTTTTAGTCTTTTGAAATCTGTCTGCAGAATGAATTTTAGCACACGGGGTTGAAATAAAATAGTTTAATTAATTGTAAATGCCGTGTTGTAATAAACATTAATATTACTTTAGATCGAGGCTTTCATGTCTTATGTTTTCATATATTACATACACCTAGTTGAATAATGTTAATTCGTCAGTTTTAATTATTTTTAAGAATAATGTTAATTTGTCATTAGTTATCCAAGCTCCCAATATTGTGTTTTTTTTTTTTATATACAAATTTGTAGGTTGTAGGTATATAACCTATCTGTAAACATGCAATTATTGTTTTGATTACTCGTTTAAGCAATATAATTTGTCGGTCTATTTTAAAATAGTTGTTTTAATCTAGTATTAATAAAGCTCAAAATAATTCTTGTTTGGAAAATTTTCAATTGTCTGCCTGGTGGAATGTGGCTTATATAATTTTTTAGTGTTCTCTATTTTTATTCTTTTCCTATATTCTTATACCAGGGGTGGAAGAAAGCTGATTTGATAAGATAATGATTAGTATAATGAAAGTCCTAAAAAAAACGTTTTGCATTCAATCCAGCCTACATATTGAAGTAAGAATTTTCATTATTTAGGTGTAAATAATGTTACATTAATTAATTTACGCCAAGTTTTCTTAATTTTTCTTCTAGTAATAAGGTTTAACATAATTTCTTGAAAAAAAAAAGTGTCTATCGAATTTGATTATGTTAGTATATGTAAGCATTCCTTTCGGGAAAGTGGCGTTGATGCAAATTCATGTACTTTGTAATCCCAAAAGAAATTACAAAGATGTATACAGAACATTAACATTAGGGGACCCGCTTGAAGCATGTATCCCATGTAAATAAGTTTTTATGTTAATTGATTCACTAAGAAATGCCACGATGTCTGTATAATTTTAGCCCTTTGTTTTGTATCTCTATGTCACATATTGACAAATATGTTTGGTCCAACTAAGAAGTACGATAGCTTGTTTTATTTAAGCTAAAATTAAAAATAAAACTAAGTATCAAGTACATGTTGTCATTGTTAAAGAAAAAAAAATTAAAAAGAAAAAGAAAGGAAGAGAATATGCGGAGTGGTAAATTTTAAATGTAAATGATAAGGATTGACCTGTAATGATGTAATGTATAAATAGCGTTGAATCAATGTTAATGATAAGGATTGACCTGTAATGATGTAATGTATAAATAACGTTAAATATTGGGAGGCCTACTGTAAGAATCAAACTGACACTTAATAACAAGATTGATATTGTAATGCATACTTAAGGAATTTTACTATGATCTAATGAAACCCTACGTTCAATCCCATGTAATTAGTCAATAATGGTAGAAATAACTGGTCGATAAAAATATGTCTATCTGGCGTGTCGATTTAATTAAGTATGTATATGTAAGCAGTTTTATTTTTAGGTAATAAGTGTTGATGCGAATTTGTGTTTTCAATTTTCCGCCTTTGCCAATTTGTACTGTAATATTTTCCTTAAGTTTAATTCATTTTGCAATGTGTTTTGGTGACGGGATAGGGATATGAACAGTGAACAAAGCGTTCGTGAAATAACAAAGTGTTTAGGCCTACATACCAGAAAAGCATCGAGATTAGCCGCAAACTGGGAGAACAATAGGGGGCGGAACGGAGGCAACATTGGGTTCAGTAACCAATAGCGTCAATCGGGACCTGGAGAGACGAATGGACGACGAAGGCGGACATCAAAGGAGCCAATCGGCGAAGGACCAACTGGAGGCTTCCCCTCGACTCCCCGCGACCACACCCTGGGTCGCCGGAGAGAGAATATAAGGCGAAGCCGGCCGCCAAGAAGGCAGTCGAGAGGAGTTGAGTTAGGAGTTGAGTTGAGAGGAGTGATGAGTTGAAGTTAGAAGCAGGAGGTGGAGAAACCAGGAACTCTAGCCTGACCCGTAAAATCGGTCCGGCCGAATACCCTGGTAACTCTCGAAGAAAGTAAGTCCGAACGGTAGCGACCACCGAATCGGCATCGCGACGCCAGAAACGACGTATCAGAAACCGCGACGCACAGTGTACCGCCGCGACGCCCAGTGACAAAAGAAGCGACGCCCCGCTGCCGACCGCCACGACGCCGACGTCAGAAGCCGCCGACGTAGCCTGCACAGTCAGAGGACGACGCCGACGCCAGAAGCCGCCGCCCACCACGAAGCAGCACGAAGAAGACACCTGCCGAACTCTCCGAAACAGGTTACCCCGATCTAAAGACTTTTTCTCCGCCCACCTGGTTCTACCGAAGTGTTAATTTAATCTCGTCACCATCCATTTTAGCAGTAAGATCAGATTTTTTATGTGTTTTGTCTTTTTTCTTTCTTTGTTTATAATTTTGTCCTCTCCCTCTAAATTAGGGTTCATGTAATTTTTAAATTAGTAACCACTTTGCTGCGTCGTATGTAAGTTAAGATTAATGTTTCATGTAAATTAATTTGCTACAGTGCCCAATATAGAAACTTGTAAAATTGTTTCGATTTTATTATTTTTTATATCCCTTCACCCGCCTCGAGATATCAGTGTCCTAGTCAGTCACCTGACGTTTTGATTGTACCTAGGGGAGGGCGTAACCGCCGGCATACGTAGATCTGAGATCTCCCGGCCGGTTTACCACACCGTGATTTAATATCACCTCTGACCCTTCAGACCCCACCCCCCCTACTCTGGTATATCATACACCTGGGTGAATTCTGATCTCCACCTCTCAGAGGGCAGATCTCCGGCTAGCTTGCCGCTCTGTGGTGTTATCAAATCACTAACTATGTATTTAGAGATGGTCACTGAAGAAAGGTGGCGGGAATTTGAATAAAAATAATTAAAATTATACATATTTACATGTAATTAATACTAATTTACATCGTACAAATTCTACAATCAATATCTATCGTCTAATCTTATTATCTACCTTATCCCTAGAAACCTCGTCGCGTTATGGGAGCCGGGGTACTTCCGGCCAGGAAGTCAGCGGGCCGGGCTTTCTCGGCGCCGCGCCGCGCTGCTGTCGTCTCGCGTCTCCGTCGTCTGCGCTCGGAGGCTTGGATCGCTCCCAAAGCCACCTCTCGTCCTTGTGGGTGATGGACCTTCGCGGTCCTGTTAGCGCCGGGGCCGGCATCTATTGCCTGGCGCTTGGCTGCTTCCGAATCAACCGGATCTCGACCTCTCTATCTAGTTCACTTCACCATTCCGGCTTCACGATTGCTGAAGCTGAACTTCGGTTCGCCCGTCAGCTGTCCGATAGCTAACGGCAGTTATCACTGTGATAATTGTTTACTCGTCCGTGGTAACTGTTTTCTGTTTCGTGACAACTGTTTTCTCTTCTTCGTGACAACTGTTTCTCTCTGATTCTGTTCCGCACGGCGTCCGGGCTTTTATCGTCGGCCGTCAGGGCGGATTTCTGCCGGTCCCCTTGGCCCGACCTACCTTCTCGGGGTTGGTCAATCGACGTCACCTCGGCGTCCAGAAGGGTAGCCATTGGTTGGCGACAACTCTTTACCTGACCGCGCCTCCACGCCTGAGTCATTCTGTGGAGGACCCAACACGGTACGCATCTCGCAGGCCTAAATTAAATAAATTCATTGTTCGTAGTACCTATCTACGCTGTCCATAGGAGATGCACTTTGTTCCACACTATTTCGGCGATTTTTCTTATTTATATTATTTTAACACATAATCATTACAGAACTATTTACCAGGCTTATAACCAGCGCTTATAATCTACTTACAATACAAATAAACTTACAATGCTA
Organism: Agrypnia vestita; assembly: GCA_016648135.1. Lineage (NCBI taxonomy): Eukaryota > Metazoa > Arthropoda > Insecta > Trichoptera > Phryganeidae > Agrypnia > Agrypnia vestita. Next base: position 7,718 of record JADDOH010002758.1, read on the forward strand.
ATACTTAATTAATTAATAATCATAACAATATAAAACTAATTAAAATATAATTATAACTAGAGCTTATGCCTATGGACTCTTTAAATCATATTATATAATATCACATAAAAATATATTTACAAACATTTAAAATTTAGCAATTTCGCAATATTATATTTATTTATTTACAATCGTTGGCGTCAAAATAATAATGTTAATAATAACGTAAAAAATCATTTGCAAACGTTAATATTATTACTATTATTTTATACCAATAATTCCTTATATGTATATGTTACAGTGAATCTGATTTTCTAGTGAGTCCATCATTCACTGGCATTTTAGAGAAAGTATATTCAAGGTCATTCTTATCATATTCAAAGAGTTTTTCACCAATAGAAATGAATACAATATTTTAACTTGCACTTACTAGTGAATTTATTGGTTTCCGAACTGTCAAAAATTAAATTTGACAAGTCTGAAATCCGTTTCCGTAAAAATCTATGCTTTTAAACGAACTTTTATTTATCCAAATTGAAACAACCGGGCCTTGAATAACAATTTAATAAGTCATTGCGTGAACAAGGTTCTTACTGCATTATTAATTTCTTCTGTGCAAATCAACATTATGTAGGTAACGGATATTATTAAAATAGTCATTTTGAAGTGTTGAAAGTTTCGTCTGCACCAATTCTTCATTATATGATTTTATAACAAGATTCTAATGGCACATGGACCTTGTTTTTCAAAATTTATTTTGCTTTTTGTGTCTCATTCTACACTAGTCTAGTCCAAAGTCATCACAAAGCGACAGTATTTCTAATTTTTATCCTTTGAGCGATAGCATATTCTCTATTCTGTGGCGATAGTTCTGTTTCTCGAACTGTCACACTTCTGGACTGGTCTTTGATATTCAATGATTAGTTTAGGTAGGTAACTAAAACGTAATATATTTTTAAAATTTTAATCGCGAACACTTACGAAATTCTGATCATCTTATAATTCAAAAGACAGTCGATTAAACTCATAAAAATGATACGGTGCGAGCAAGCTTCACATCTGTCACCGACGTCGAGCCGAGTAAGTTTGCGAACTTAAAAACCGCGCACTTTATGTTGTACGTCTACCACCCGTGCTTACACGTGCTTTACACGTGCGCAAACAAGAAACGCAAACGACATTAGACACATTTTTGATAAAAAGATAGAAAATTGGAAATGCGGAAGAATCTGAATGAATTCAAACGTAAATGATGACTTAGAATCTCTTTGATTTTTGTATTTTTCGCATCGAGTGTTTGTTACTTGACGCACTTTTAAAGGTTCATTTAAAATTAATAATACCGGGTGTATGTTTATTTATGTTTCTATATTTGTAAGAAATAAACTTTTGTTGTATTGTTATAAAAAAAACATATTTAATAAACTTAATTGACAAAATACATATTCATTAATAAAAAATTTCCCTTAACCCCCCAATATTTACATGGTGACATAACCTCGTTTTGTTCCGGCAGTCGTCAGATATCATAAAAAACCCGAGTGCGCGATCTTTCAGCCGACACCTTACTTCGCGATTCGTATTCGTTTTGCGGTGCCGCTGTCCTATTTTAATTTAGGAGTTAAAATAGGACCGCAAAATGAATAAAAATCGCCTAGTGTAGTGCCGCCTTTATACTTTCTACGCTTTAAGAATTACGTGTACAAATTGATGGTTTCACCGATATATTGTCTATGCTTTGAGTAATGTATTTTCACGGATTATGTGTAGTGAATCTGAGAATTCGTTGATTTAGATGTTTTCACTGCCCCCACTCTGCCCGACCGGGAAAAGTACATTTTTACTAGTGAAAGTATAGTCTCACTAAAAATGCAAATTCGCTGTAACATATACATACGTATCTTCCAACATATAGCGAATTTATAATCTTATCTTGGTACTTGCTTGCATTATATTATCAGAAAATTTATGTAGGAGAAATTGCTAATAATCTTAGATCTATATCTATCGTCATATATCTCTGTCTATAAACCTCTGCATACCCTTGCGGAGAAATAATTTGTTTGTTCTGCACGTGCACGTGCAGATATTACATTTTAGCCAAAACAAATACAGATCTCGGGAATTTTAAGGTTTCGGACATCGCAAATGTTTTCAACCCTCCTGAGCATCATCATCGATTTCTGGATAATCCATTGCTTCCCAAATAAAATACCGCGATTGTTCGGTTTCGGATCCTTTGAAAACGGCTGCCGCATCGAGCCGAGTGCAATAAAATGTATTAACCTTTGTCGCTAAGTGCGGTATTCCCAAACCGACAAGACCTTAAAATATATTCAAGCTAGAAGAAACATTATTTTTTATTACTTTTATTAGCCAGCTTAGACGCCGACTTAATTGCATTCATTGTTCCTTCTGAGGAAAAAGGTTTGTTTGTCACACAGCTGTGCACACGTGCAGTAGGTATAAGCCTGGGGCGAAAGCCCCGCTAAAAGGCCCGCTGGTCATAAAGCTACTTTTGAAATGTGGATTCGCGTCATTTTTCGCCGTCGATCTTATGGGAATTAATCCTCTACGGTAGTGATAACTATATCAAGTTCAATGGAATAATTTTTTAAAAATAAAAATTATTAAACGAGACTCTTCTTGCTGGTAACATACGTATTTTATGACATAAAATTTGTGGAAATCCAAACTAGTGATGGGTCGTCGACGTATTTACCGTCGACGAAACGAGACCGTCCACGTCCGTCCATCGACGAGACGATCAACTAGTTGAATTCGTCAACTAGTTGACGGGTCAACTTCGTTACGCGGACGTTCTATCTAAACATCGGAACGATGGTCAACTGTCTACGGTTCGACGCGACGCTGCTTGACGGCTCAACCGTTGGCCATTTTTATTACGTTAATTTTTAAATTTTAAAGAAGTTCGAAGGAATATAGTTTCGGGGAAAGTAAAACCGCTACTTGTGCTTATATGTAAAAAGAAATATTTTAGTATTTATTTGTTTACGCACATTATAGGCTTTTTCATATTGTTTTATATACTTCTTTCTATGTATAATAAAGAAAGAAGTAGGTATACACAATAATATCAGGGGTAAGCAGTAAAATATTAGTTCAATAAAAAATAAAATAATTAAACCAAATTGTTTTATTTTATACAGCGCAAAATTGGGAATTCACCGAAACGTCGCACGTGCACATCGCACAAATCAAGTAAAAAATAATAGATAATAGCTTATTAAGCCTATCTTACCCTACGCATGCATTCAAATTTCAAGTCTCTGTCATAGTTCGTGTACACAGATCTGCACTCTACGGTCGTTTACTTTAGAGTTGAAATGAAATTACCCGTCGAGCCGTCTATGGCATCTACAAGTCGACAGCGAGAGATGAGAGAGAAATAAACGGAGACGTTTTGTCTTGCTCTCGCTCGTTGCTTTGCACTACGTTGAATCTCGAATCATCCACCGTCTACGAATTCAACTAGTCCATGCGTTAAACGTAAACCGCCGACGCAACGTCAACGGTTGATTTCAACTAGTCCGTCCATTCAACGCCCATCCCTAATCCAAACCGACCTTTTATACGGTCTCGCTTTTAAGGGAAACAGGAGTGCTGATTGTTTTGAAATTTTGTGTTTATGGATGCCAAATTGTGGTCTTGGCTTTCATGAGAAGTGGTTGTGAGGTTTTATGTTCATATTACCTATTTATTGTCTTAATGTCCTTCGTTCATAACTTTCAATGTGACAAGGAGAGATGATTTGCTTGGAGGATTTTACATTGTATTTTGGTTTTGGCCATTTAATAGTTGATTATAATTATAAAATTTCAGATTTCATCTTTAACCCTAGAAGGCTTTTGTTATTTCTTATACATTTTGACTTTTTATTGGTCGATTCCCCAACACATTTTAATTCTTTCGAGATGTACTTTTAACTGTTTTCGTGAATTGGTGTGAGCATTTGTTTTATAAATATATTATTGTTTTACAGGAAATTTTAATTCTTATTTTCTCAACCTTTCTCTGCTTTTGAGACCCCAATCAACA
>JADDOH010002759.1:0-29064 GCA_016648135.1 Agrypnia vestita
TACAGATCGCCGGCTATGCTACTTAAACGCATAATCTAAAATTTACCGTAGGTAAATGCATTATTTGAGTGATTAAGTGCAGAAAAATAAAAAAATAATTATGGGTCATAGATAAATTCACAGACAAGATGATTAATTTTTTTGTTCACACGAATATGAAAAATCTAGACTGTATTTTTTGTCTTAAAATTTTCTATAGTTCATTTAAAGTGGTGATGCTTTAAGCTTAGACAGTTAATTAATCAATATTTCCGCATAATTAACCTAAAATACAATTTCTCTCGTAGTCTAAGACTGAGGATGCGATATTTAACCTGTGATTATCTATGGATATAATGAAATATGTATTTGCAATAAGTCCATATATCGTTCAAAACATTCACTCTAAATTGCTGTTGCAACAAAACTCGCGATGTCTTACTTAAAATGTTCCATAACTCATGACGTCCATTTTGAGGTTACGTTCATCTTTCAAACGTCAGTTTCAGCTTTGTTGTTTTGTTGTTATGCTATTTGTATGTACTGCTTAAGTTCTAAGCAATAAAAATAGAAACTAGTGTTGTTCAACATGTCAAAATAAATTATTTTTATTTCTTTAGTGCAAATAAAATTTCATTATAATATTCGATCATAATTTAACATTTCAGGGGTGTAAAATCAAAAGCAAAAAGATAAAAAAAGGTTTTGAATGCAATCACTGAGAATTGCATATTTAAAATGCACTGTAATCGAAATTTTAAAGAAAATGTAGCTGTATTCCTTAGAAAATCACCTTTCTAAATCATTTAAAAGCAAAGTTAGAAGTGTGTAAAAATAAAAGACAGCAATATTCTCTTGATGACAAAAATCCAATAAGTACACAAAAAGTTTTGGCAAAAGAACAAAATTTTGTAGTATAGGCAAATCAGACAGTGGATCCCAATAATCAATACGTTGTAGAAAATTGAGAAAATAAATTGTAGGAAAAAGAAACTACTTGTAAGAAAAAGAAAAATGTTAAAAAATAGTAATAAAATTAATAATTTATTACATATTTTTAAAATTAAAATGCGTTAACGGTACACGACGGGTCGCATCAATATTTTTACTATATTTATTGATAACTAACACTACAAAAATAAGTCTTACTTGCTGGTCTCCTAAAATGGGGCTCAAACACCCGACTACTGGAACACTAGACGAGCGTTTTTATCACTAGGCAAACAAATACGTCAAATAACATTTTGTCATGTATTTAATCCGCGGACGAGCAAACCATTTTTTAAAAATTTTACATTTAAAATGAAGTTTTTAAAAATATTTTTTATAATTACTACTTTCTTTTTGAAATATTGTTTTGAGGAACAGGTGAATTATTTTATTGACTTGGTTCACCGTCGTTTACAGCCGGAGGCTTTGACGCAAGGCTGTACGCGGCTCACACTGCGAAATGCGATAACCGTGCGTCTGCTTTCACACTACCCTCCTTTCAGGCAGGATCCATTTAAAACACGTTCAGGTTTCATGGGCTTAGGAACAGAAACAATACACAGATAAAACACAAGGCGAATATGGTGCGAAGAGATAAAGAGAGATTTCCAGGCATTATTTTTTTTAACACTAGAAAGGGAGAATTCGTAATAACTACAATGGCTTTCTAAGTATCGAGTTAGGAATGCTTATTTCTCTTAAAGCAGTCTTGTACATTTTGCCCGAAAATTTCATAGTTTAGGTATTCATTTTTTATTTATTTTATCCGTACAGAAAATATATTAATAATTTGATTATTAATATTGTGGATTTGAAGGTATTTAATATACCTACATGATTTCTTTATGTTCTTTTTAACATAACATATCAACAGGATATTAATGACTGCGATAGATAATCCTAGTCTGGTAGTAAAATACAATTTTAAAATATTGTATGGGAATAACGGAATTTTAAATTTTTTTTTTAATTGCATATTCCTAAAATATTAACAATGAAATATTTTCCATGCTACCTCTCCAAGAAAGTAGGACCGCTGGTGTTTAGAGAAGGAATTATTTTTAATGATTTTTATTATAAACTTATATTTTATTATTTGTTATAAAATTATAATTTATTACTATAAAAAAAATTATAAATATACAAAATTAAGTTAAGAGTAATGTTATAAATTACGAGTACATTTTAAAAGTAAATTAAAATAAAAGTTTAAATTTATCGCACAAGTGAAGGGATTTCAGGGCAAATGAAGTCTATCATGTAAACGTTGCAAATTTTTGATAAATAATAAAAGTGACTTTGTCAATTTAAAAAAATTGTTTTGTTAATAAAGAACCTAAAATAACACCGTTTATCTGCCAAGGTAAGCAGAAAGAATAACCTCACCTGATCTACATTTATTTATCTTCGAATGCAAGCTTAGCGATTTTTGAGGCTCGAAATAGGATCATCATCACTCAGTGTCTGATTAATCTGATCATGCCGAGTCTTCTGCGACCGCCGTTAATACTTGCGTCATCTACCTATATTTATATACCCTTTTTTTCACATTCATTCACGTAACATGCCTAAACCACCGCAGCAATAATTTTATTAAATGTGCCTAAATCAATTGGTAAAAATAAATATTTTTAATGGTAGAGAAAAGTAATTAATATATTCATTTTACTCCCTTTCTTTTAACTCGTAGAGTCTTCTTGCTTGCCTGTCGAAAAAACTTTGGATCGATTTTTAACCCTTTTCTAATCAAGCTGAAACCTTGCAGGCAGATTTGTGGCGACGATAAAAATGATCTTACAAATTTTCGTTTAAAAAAATTAATAATTATACTATAATTTTGAATTTTTCGAAATTTTTTATTACTCCCTTTCGAAGCGTCGCCCGACTCAAGCCCAACGCATGGGGTAAGCGCCAAACCTGTTTTAACTAGTAAATGAAAAAGGGAGTATAATAAAAACTTTGTTTCTATGGGTTAGTTTTGTGTTGTACCTCGGTCATAAGATGAAGCTGGAAAAGAAAACCAAGCAGCAGAACTACCAAGAAGAATAGGTCTTGGCTGGGCAGCATTTGGTGAATTGAAACACTTTTTGAAGGTAAAGAAATCCCAGTACACCTAAAAAGAAAAATGTTCGATACATGTATCCTACCGATGATGACATATGGCCTAGAAACAGCAACACCAACAGAAAAAAGCGTACATAAATTAAAGTGTAAACAGCGGGCCATGGAAAAGCAGACGCTCGGCGTGCGCCTTCGAGATAAAATAAAAAATGATGAAGTAAGACGCCCAACAAAAGTAGCCGATGTTATGGACCGTATTGCGAAACTAAAATGGCAGTGGGCTGGATATATGGCTCGACAGGAGGATACAAATGGGCTCCCAGAAGCCTACAGTGGAGGTCCTGGACGAAAAATAGAAACGTCGGAAGATCTCCCAAAAGGTGGTCTGATGACATAGTCCAACAAGCAGGAAGAACCTGGATGCGAAGGGGGAGAAACAGAGGTGAGTGAAAGAAAATGGAAGAGGCCTACATCTAGCTATTCTAGTAGAAGGAAAAAAGCTAAAGAAGAAGAAGAAGAAGACTCTTTTTTACCGGAATTCTTTGTGGAACGAGCTTCGGAAGTACAAATAATATCTCATTATTATTCGACAAAATACAACATGTTGTACTCTTATGGATAAACTACCAATACACTGTTTTCACAAAGGGAAAACAAGTTAAAGGAAAAATTTATACAAGATTTCAACCCAAACAGGGGCGTTTCCGTTTCTTTGTGAAAAGGAGTATTATTTTCATTCTCAACCGGCTTTCTTTCATTTTCGATACCTTTGCCATCTCAGTTTCCGAGAGATGGCCTCCGGAGATGGTCCAACAGAAAGGTAGATTATATCGTATTTTCGAAGGACGATTTTAACTTATATATGAGAAAAAGATAAGATACTTTTCTACTTAACCGGGTGGTATCAAACGTGGTTCTTTGACATACGGGTTGAATCAAAAATAAATTTCGCTGGAAAAAGAAAAATGTTCGCGAGGATTTGCGAAATGATACAATGTTTCTTATTGCAAAAAAAATTCTACGAATTTCAGAAATTAATTGGAGCGGCAAAAAAAGACGAATTAGGTTCTGCGTTATCGAAGATACTTTGTAAAATGATTGGATACCCGTAGGGGTTATATTATATTATATTATTACAACGAATTTAAAAAAAATAAAGGTAATGATGTAGTTAGTAACAACAAAAGTCAACGATTGCTTTATCGCCTGTATCTTAATATATTTATAGAACAAAAATATTTATATTTATACCAAATTAAATTCTAATTGTTTATTATGATGAAATATATTATTAATAACCCTAATACCTAGTTAGTAAAAAGAAAGCGAAAACAAAAAATATTTCTAGTAATATTCCTACCGCAATAATCATAGTATTATTCAGATATTAATATTTCATAAGATTTAATGCGTCATTTAATTTTGATTGTAAGACCTGAAAAACTGATTAATTATTGATTTAGTATTTTTAATCTTATGTTAAGGTCTGAATAACCTCAACGACCTCTGAAATTTATATAAAAATAAAATAAGAAAATACAGGTTTACTTTTTTGATGATAGAATGGAATAGCAGGTTGATGTTTTTCAGGCAGGTTTCGAAATTTGAAAAATAATGAGCACCATTACTTCTATATGTATGTATTAATAAGTTTATAATCCAAAAAAAGATTGACACTCTATCGATAGGTAACAGTATTTTGATTTTTTTTCAGGGACGTTAATATTGAACCAATTTTATTTAATTTGATAGTAAATTTTCCATATGGAAAAATTTACAAAAATATTATTTTAATCATTTGTCTGGCATAAACAATAGGTCGATCACAATCAAAAGTCTATTCCCTAGCTTTGTCCGGTAAGAAGAAAGCGGGGGGAAAGTTGCCTGGCAAGCTCGTATTACAATCCTCAATATGAGATTCCAAATAAATATATATTTTTTAGTTTAAAAAAGGTTACTTTCTTATTAGAAAAACTTCTTTTGTGTTCATTTTTAGCATAGTAACACACATACTTTTTGCGCACATTCTTTTGAATGCGGTCTAGCTATAATAAATATTTGCAAATGGGTAAAAATTTTTAACAAAAACTATGACTGCACAGGTTTCGCTATATGGCCAGACAATGCACGAACCCGGTGCAAATAAATATATTTTTAGTTAAACTCGTGGTCCACGAGCAGGTGCGACGGGGTGACAGCCAAAGTTATTTGTTTTTTCGATCACTCGGAGGACGATAAAATAAAAGACAAAAATGAACGCGGAATCGGAATAATTGCAAATCGGTTAATAACTTCGTTTTGATATTGAAAATTCATACATCGTTCACAGGCAGATATGTTTATTAGGAAACTTTATAGGGGCAGCTTGAGCACTTTAGAAAGAGCTGTAACATAATGCAAAGCTTTATTAGATTACGTGACGACAAACTAAATTCATAGCCCATTGGGCCGCCACTTGAGTCAAGTTTAGACGGTTTGTCAAGAGATGGCTGATTTAGATGAAATTAATTTGGATTATCGAAACGAGGGGTAAATTAAAGTTTGAGATATTCGTGAATGTTTCCAAAGAGTAGTAGCGACGTGGACTTATTTCTATAAAAATTATTCGATTGAAATTTTTATATAAAATTACTGATTTTATTATATTTTTTAAGTCTGTAGCTTTTACTTTGTGGTTGTGCATAATTATTAATTTTAATTTATTATAAATTTTGTATAAACATTATTTTGCCTCAAATTACGATATAACATTAAAGATGAAAACTAAACTAATAATTGCATTTTTGAACGAGTCAATAAGAAGTTATTTATTATACAGCAGAAAAGATTATGAAATGGTAATGTAGAAAATAGATCTGTTTCGAAACATATACTAGTAAAAGTATTATACCATTATTTTGTAACAAAATAAGATAAAATAAGGTTCTGTTTATTTTTCTTCTTCAGACAATCTTTACTCTTCATTCTTCATCTACAGTGCATCCATCGTTAGATAGTTCTCTAAAAATCTACAACTATCCTTTGTACCCTGAATCTAGTAATCTAATACTTTCTGTAATCCTTTTTTTGTCATCCATCCAGCAAGTGGACGTCTTCTGTGACTGATTTAGGTGTCAGGTTCAATAGATTGTTTCAGCATTGTTATTTGACAAACTAGACCAGCCTTGTCCATCTACTAATCTGTATTGGCCTTACAGTTAAATGGTCAATAATCCAGTTTTGGGTAGGGCTCTCGCATAAATGATAATTGTGTATATTAGTGATTTTCTCGAATTAGAAAAGGATTTGAGTAACAAATACAATTTCAAAAATAATTATTCTAATAAAAGATACAATTTAAAGGAAAATTTTAGGTAGACTAACAGCAGTAGATTGGAAAACGCAGTCACCAGTCAATAAGACGAATATTTTGTTGACATCTGTATGGTACATAAGAGTATTTTATTTAATATTTATTTTGTTTTTTTTTATTTTATGTTCACTTCACATTTTAATTTAAATCAACAATAGTATTAACTTTCTTTGATTAATAGTACTGCTATTTTTTTATTATTTTTATTATTTTATTTTATGTTCAATTCACATTTGAATTTAAATCAACAATAGTATTAACTTTCTTTGATCAATCGTATTGCTATTTTCATCATTGACAAATGTATATTATTGATGTAACCCATAAAAAATGACGGAACAGTAATTCGTGTCTTTGATAAGCCCTAGTATATATTTATAGTATCTTTTTGGTGGCCCGCGGAGAGGCGACCGTGGGCCACCTGCGCAGGGCGGCCGGCCGGTCCGGGTTTGCTGGCCCAGGGTTCAAATCACGTCTCCGGCCGTTTGATTTCGTTTTTTAGCCTTGAATTCGAACGAAATTACGGAAGTTACATAGATAGACGGATGGACGGACGGACGGACGGACGGACGGACAGACGGACGGACGGACGGACGGACAGACGGACAGACGGACAGACGGACAGACGGACAGACGGACAGACAGACACACGGACAGACAACAAAATTATAATGTTTGATTGTATATAGAAAACGAGTCACATGATCGGTGGAGCTTACCAACAATATATAAATGTATTTACTAAATACAACATTTTTACCAAGAGACGTATTAAGGTGTTATTTACTATAGGTATGTACACATAATCACTTAATTTATATATTCATTTTAGTGAAGTATATTCAAATTATTTAAAACCTCTTTAATATTTTATTAGTGCTTGAAAGACTTCAACCAGGTCAAATGAAATAATTTAAACCTTGGAGAAATTTTAACCAAATTTTTCGTCTACATTAATCTAATTGTACCTACTTGTTATGGACTAGCTGTTACAGTCATCTATATGTAAACACGTACATAATAATATATTTGCTTAGTAACTACGCAGATCTCCCTGGTATTATGAGAAATCCAAATTGGAAGTAAAGACAAACATACACACTCGTACATAGATCCAGGACGATTCCAGAAAATAACTTGAATAATTTTATCAAAACAAAAAACGTCTTGAAAATTTATTATTTATATACTTTTGGAATATTAGGATAAGCAAGGCATTCGAATAATAAAATCCTTTTATGTCAACAAAAGAACTTGTCATATTGCATAATGAAATCAAACCAGCCAGAATTTACAAAGAAAACTTTTTCATTTTCGTGGAAGAGGCTTTGCTTTGAAATGTAAATTAGATGTTTTCCTGCAATAAAAGAAGTAAAATAAATATTTTAAACACAATGACAATTTTTCTACCAAAAATATGGTCCTTACACGACCCACGTAGTCATTTGATTTATTTTTTCCGTTGTATTTTATAAATGGATTTGTATTTATTTTTTCTGGATAGGTATATATTTTTTTAAATAACGTGACCAATCACTATTGATTCTCTAATTAAAAATTTTGTACCTCAAAAATTGACACTCTAGCCGGAAAATGCCGTGAATAATCCTAGAATTTACTATATATTATAGTCCTTACGATCCGGAATGAGGAGATGATGAAATATGAAAATACATCATTATATAAGTAAGAATGTCCATCACCAACACTCTCATATGACGTTAATACATACGTACTACGATTTCACGATAATTTTTTTATTAATTAAAATTGGGAAAGTTAAATTTGAAATGTCACTCTGTAGAAAACAGACAAAGTAGAATTTTATCAATTAAAGAAAGATCAGATTGTTTTTTTACAATGTGTGTTAATGCAAAAAATTATTTGTTTCTTTTGTAGAAAAACTTTGAAAGAACTATTTAATATATTTTTAAAAATACCTGCATAAACATTCATTTCATTCATTCATTTTTTCAGGGAGAATGTGTTATTTTGAAGATTTTGAGAGATTAGGAATTATGATATGAAAAATATGGGATCTTTCCATATATTTCATAATGCCATATTCGAAATTAATTAAATAATTTTAAAATATGGTCAAATTAAGCTAGTAATTTATAATATTTCAATTATTTTTACATATTAAACATTTTCAGTAATTCTTAGTATATATATATGTGTTATATTTAAGATTTTCACGGGTAAAAGCTGACGAATTATTTTCTGGGGGAACCCGCGTCAAATAGTCCTGAAAAGGACGTTTCGAATAGATAACACTATTCATTCTCAAGGGCCTTCTATCTTGAATCCTGCCCGATGGACGAGTCAACCCAAATGTTCGGGGCAAGAGCCAGAATAAAAGTGAGATAATAATTTTAATAGGTGCTAAAAATTATTGATTTATTTATTTGTTTAATAGCCGACTTTGTGAACGGGTAATGACTTTACTACTTGGTTTTTCTATTATTGTTGGATTTAGAGGTTTAATTGTCAAAGTTGGGTTTTTTCCAGGAATTGCAGTATTAAACGTAAATACTGTAATTCCTGGAAAAAAACCAAACGGTTACATTAAGTTAAGATTAAGTAGGCATTGCTGCATACAGTTGTCATTACTTAAGAGCAAATATCTAAATGAACTCTGGCGAAGAAATGAAATATTTAACTAGGCACCTACTAAGAAAAATAATTATATTTTTAACGAGATATCTGAATAGCGGGCAATGCCGGGTACGGTTCGATAGGTTAAATGTATAATCAATCATAAATATGACATCAATCATAAGAAAAGGCCCAGAAAAATTTCACCTTCATGTAAGATTGAAAAGAGGGCAAGGTTTTCCCGAATATTTTCAAGCATAAAAGTCAAATTTCTAACAAAATGCACCTATTCATTTTTTAAAAATATTGTGGCGAATGGTTGTATGTATTAGATTGATCATAAAATACATCAATGAATTGACTTTTCTCGTATTTTTCATACAGTTATACAAAGCGCTAACACAATTTAAAAAATACTTTATTAGCATTATTTCAAGATAAAATACATATATAAGTGATAGATTCAAAGAACAACTTTTCGAATTAACTCGACACGCAGGACTTATCACCTTTCTTGTGTCGGCCTAGTCAATTTTTTGATTATTTAAACCGCTAGTAAACTAGGATTTTACTTCACTTTTATATAAATTCACATCAACACGAACTCGCACAATATAACCGTTGAAAAAAATGTGAAATATTTTTACCGTTCCATCCATCTTTCAATACTTTATTTATTTAATAAAAGAACAAAACGATTTACCAGGAGCTCAGAATACGCAGCGGGCGTACGACGGGGAGAGGAGATCGCTGTAAATATTAACACCATAGCTTAGACTTGGTCGTGGGCGGCTTGGCGGGGAGGGGATAAAACGATCGTTAACTTCGCTCGTGATCGGGACCCGAACGGGACTCGGTCGCTTTAGCCGTTATTTAATACGGACAGCATCGGCTAAATAAACAGCTTCCCAATCGAGACTGTACCTCCCTGCCTTTGTGCTACCCTGGTACTCTACTTATTTTGTGCAATGTGGGTATCGAGAGTAAGAATGCGCATTAGGATTTTTTGCCGGTATGTACCTACCTACTTGTGCAGTGAATAAGTAGACGTATAAGAAGTACCTAAATATAATTATTTTGTTTTCTGCCTGTCTGTCCGTATCACCCGTTACTTGCTGGAATTACAACTTTAGATAATTTGAGTGTGACACGCCATTAGCGCGAAACATGAAACGGCTTAGGCCACACGCAAGGGTCGGCCTACTACATTTCAAGGTCTTGCTATTTTTATATTATTACTAGCTGGTTGAACCTGGTGTTGTACGGGTTAAGGATTAAGAAAGAAATAAGTTTGTGAGGGGAATAAAGGTTCCATTGTTTTGCAAAGTCTCTAAAAAAACAATGTTTCCATTTAATCTACGGTGGAATGGAGGGGATGTCTAGGAGAGAAATGTGGACGATGTGTACCGCCAGGTCCTAAAGAATTTGTATGCGAAATTCGTTAGAACAGTATATTTTGGAGAGGTAGGTTAAAGGGTGAGGAGGAATTATCGCCTATGGTACCCGCCGGGTCCTGAAGAATAATTATGCAAAATATGGGTCAGATCGGTTAAACGGTATAGATTTGCATGGAAAATATATCAAGGGGATTTTAAATTTCTCTAAATACATAATTTGTTTTAAATTATGGAAAAAAGCAGTTGATTGCAGTTATGGACTATTTTTATGGTGATGTAATCAATTTGATTAATTGAAAATAATTTAATCACACAAAGTCGAGCCATTGAACAATAAAATAATTTAGACACAGAATAATAATAAAATAATTTAGACACACAAAATCGTTCCATTTAATAATAAAACAATATTGCAAAATTCACTAACAAAATTTAAGGTAAATCGTGACTGAACTTGTGAATCTCTAATAAAACTCTCTCCAAAAAATGAGGTAATGGTAATAAAAAGTTTTATATCGCATAATGGTTTTTAAAGAAAAATATAAAAAACTAAAAAATCTCAAAAAATTAAACCAGAAACCAAAAGCTAACACATGGAAACAATTATAGAATAATCTACATTGTTAGCAAATAATGGCCGTAAAAATCCACCAGCTTGTGCCGTAATCGGGACTTTTTCAAATATATTCTCACAAAGTTTAAATAAATTATCTTTTTTTAAGATATACCAAGAAAGATTTTGAACTAATTTTAATTACGTCGAGATAAGAAAATTCCGAATTTTTTAAACGTAATGGCTGTTTTATAAATTCATAGCCCGTTTGGGTTAAAGTTTTAATTATTTTTCCGTACAATTATGGAGCGGTGAAGAGATGTATACAAAAGATAAAAAGTAATGCTTTCACTCTTAAATCTGCTGTAAAAAGTCACCGCCGACGGAAAGGGAGACGGAAAAGAGGAGGAAAGAGAAGGAGATAACCGGGAAGATGAAAAAAAAAAAGAATACGATGAAAATATAATTTACAGCGAACATAAAACGTACATTATTAAGATCGTATATTTAAGGGTGGCTCCGAAATTGTATATTATATTAGGCCTGCATAATAATATCACACAGAAAATATATCAAACCTACACATTGAAAAAAGTCTTAGCATCCCTATAAAAGGTTAAATTACGCGCGGAGCTTCATATGTATCACATTATGAAATACGCGGCAGAATAAAACAGCAGGTTTTTATTTGCACTAAGACCTGCCTTATGAAGGAAAAAATTGCTTACAATCAACCCCCACACGCCCCGCACACCCCCACGACTCGAGAACGCGAGACAAGTGATCTACAGATTAAGCTAACGTAATGACATAAAATGTATGCGTTGAGTTATTTTTGTCATTGACATTTTTTTCCAAAATCGCTCACGTGTCACGTAGGAAAATTGTTACATTTGATTGGACTGAAGTTTTTTTGAAATACGGATATTCCATCGTATAAGTATATTGTCAATAATTTGAAAATCGAAAAACAGTATTCCTGCTGTGTAAAACAGTAAAATTTCGGATATAGGTACATAAATATTATACACATTGATATTTCCTTTTTATTTCAAAAATGAAACCAAACATGTTCATTATTTAAAGAAATTTGTGATGCTAACATATTGTGGTAAATAATCTAAGGCAGATTTACAACACTGATAATCCTTGTTCATTCATATGATACCAATAAAAATGTATGTATGAGTGTGGATGAAGCGAGAGTTTTGTGTTAGGACTGAATAGCGAATTTTTTCTTCCTCTTTTTAATTATTGGGTGTTTTCGATATGCGTATTATCTGTTAGCCTAATCGACTAAGTAGAACGCTTTTGATTTTTTTTTGTTTTATTTTGAGATATTAATTTAGTTTTAGGATTTTAAATGGCTTCAAAATGGTCATGCAGAATAAAACATAGCACAGAGAAGACGATTTGAGAGATCTCTGAATAAGGAAGAGTACCAAAATGATAGTGAATAAGAATCAGAAGCAGTGAGATGAAGAACTATTCAGAATGCTGGCGAAATGGATGAAGACCAGAATAAGAAAACAAAAGTGAATCCACAAATTCTTCTGTAACCAACAACGGATCTGTTTGCATTTTTAACGATACAACCGTTCCTCCAAATAGTCATCAGCCATCCGTAAACTGGATTACTATTCTATCGAACAATATTCCAAGTAAAAATAATTATTTTTTGTCTACCAAAAAAAATGGAGAACTCAAAACCTCTGACGATGGAAAAAGTTACATTAAATTTAAACAAAGCCCTTTTAATAAATGGACTCGATTGGTCTTTGTATTTTTTTATTTTAATTTTAAATAATAATTTGTAATAAAGAATTCCTGTTTTATATTATTTGAACCTTCTGACTTCAATTCTAGGTCCGCGTCACATTTTCAGGTTTGGTAAACATCCTCGAAATCAACATTAACAATGCTGGTAGGTCAATCGTGATTTATAAAACTTTATATTGTTATATGAAGTAAATTAATAAACATTCCAGTTCCTTCAAGTCCTATTAAAGTGCAGGGTAGCTTGGTAAATTCTGTTCTAAAAATGGCCGATGTTAATTTTACTATAGATAATTATTAAAATATTATAGGAAAACAATTTATTTATACCTGGAAAAAAAGAATCTCACTGTATAATCAGATACTTAACAAGACATATAGCACGGTAATTAATGGTATAATTTATATAATTACCCTCCCGGAAAATAAATTGTCTACGTGATTATGTACGGATGTAATGGCCATGCAAAACTGACGCATGACAAAAGTGTCTGACGCGAGATGAATTAACGTTTGGCTGACAACTAAAATGCCCTAAATTATGAAATTGGTGCCAACGCAGAAACTGATTACCGGACATAAATTCTATAACCTGGACAGTAGGAGCCGTGACGTCACAATATATTGTAACCTAGGGAATCGAACCTGGTAGTCCTTGTTTGAGATGTCGGTGTCATGTCCGCTACGAGGGCTTCTTAAAAAAAATTCAAATTTGATCATAAAATATTCGATCGAAAGTATTATCCATCCTAGCAATGATTTCATTTCACAAATCGCTGAGTATTTTTTAAAAATATCCAGTGAAGTGATTGTCCTGTATCTATAATACAAGAATTATTGCAATGAAATTCCCATGTACCCAGTTGTATACAAAGGGATTTGATATATCTGGCGTCGCGCCAATACTCCACTTTCCACAAGTAGAATGGAAGAAAGATGTGGCATCAACAATCGAGTGCCGACGGTACAGCCCCGCTCACGTATTCGCAACCGGATTTATCGCCCCTGAGCGGACAATGTTTATCTCGGCACGTCTATTGTTGGCAAGTTTTATACTTTACAGGTGCTACATTTCGGTGTCCAGTGTCCGGAGGTCTAGGGACGCGCACGCCTTCGTGGACACATTCATTTTCGGATCCCTTAAAGGGTATTTACTTACAAAATCTTCTCAATTTATACATTAAATTATTTTTGTAATCTAAATAGCGCAATTTTCATTATTGTACCATCGTTAGGATAGGGGTACAATCTATAAAATAATTTTGTAAAAAAAGTAAATTAAGAATATTACATATAAAATGATATCAATTTTGCCGGTCACTGTATGTCTTGCATGGACGTATACATAGATAACAAGATTTTTCACAGTATCCAATAAATCGGAAGACACACTCTATAGGCCTATGTCGACGAAGGCTTTTAAATACTATTCGGTGGACTAGCGATAGGAAGGATAAACGTTTGGGGGTACTTACCCCTACCGGACTACGCCCCCGAGCCAGGATGAATCATCCCTAAACATCGATGGTAAATTAACAAATCCACAAAGGATTCCCACACGATTAAGGACGTGAGAGGGATAAACTTACATTTAGTATATAAGTTACGTTATCTTTGATATGTCAAAGTAATGTTACGCTGTAAAATATTTAGTAAGGTGTTAAAAAGCTACACACTTATTTATTTTTATATTGTATTTAATCGTTTATTATAATTTAAAATATGTTTGCGCGTCATTGTTTTATTTTTTTTATCATAATTTGGTGAAAATAATTATGTTTAATTAATAATTAAGTAGATACATAAACAGTCTTTCTTTGCCTAAAAAAATAAAAATATCACGTAACTTTATTTTCCGTCATGATAGAAATAAACATTACTAAAATGTTGTGATTTTCTGGAAATATTTTGGTCAACGTTTCATGAATAAGATTTACTGTGAGGTTTTAATTATGACCACATTAGACCCCTCACATACCTTTATTTACCATTCATAATGGTATTTAAGACTGAGGGCAGAGAGTTTATTTAACATGAATGAACACAAACATGAGAAACAGTTTCTGTGAAAATAATGTCAGAATATTGTTATTTATATATTTATGTTTGATACAAATGTATAATTCCTCTAAAATAAAAGTATATGGTTGGAGTAAAAATATACTACTGGAGAAGATTGTAAAGTATTCGATAAGCCTCAATCAAACAAAAGTGTATTTAAAAAAAAGAGCAAATAATTTTGTGGTGACATTATTAATATAATTAAATAATTACACTCTGTAGAATATTATAAATAACCATGTCTTGTTATAAAAAAATATCTTTAATTATTTATACATTTTCCATATTTTATTTCTATACATTTATTTATTTATTTCTAATTTGAAAACAGTGTGTATTTTTACTAATTATATTAAAAGTGTAGTTATTCAGACCTCAAAATGCTACCATATAACGACAACTTTGGGGCTATAAAGACCTGAAAGAGTGCCACAACTGTGCATTGCATCTAGGAGGAGAGACTTATGACTAGCCTGAAAAAGCGACTCACGATCGAGACTAGTAGGGACTCATTACATGCCGTGTCTCATCTGATTGAGACCGCGATTTTTTAATATTAACAAAATACATAATTTTTAATTTAACAAACATACCAGTAAAACAAAATGATTTTCATTACAATATGGAGTGATGATTTTAACCCTCCAGCCATCAGGCAGCAAACGCTGTAGACCCTATTAACAGCTGCCAAGTACAAACTACCCCTAGGAAACGATAATACTGTGATGGTAGAAATACAAGTTTCACAGGCTTTGGTTAACTGGTCTAACACGTAATAATACCTGCCAATTGTATTATCGAATACAATAAAACATACTGTTTGTATTTCAAATTCCTGTATTCAAATTTTCCATTATCACACGAATATTTAGCGAGCATAGAAAGTCAAATTTTCTATCCTGCCAAACCTAGTCGTAATCTCAAACATTCTCTCCCTGTAAATTAGCATGCTGTGAATTTTTATTTTTTTAAATAGAGATGCGAAAACGGAATACTTATCCAAAATTTTTAATTATTAATATTTTTAAACCAAGCAAAAACGTAATATCTCTGCTATGAAAAAACGAAATTTGAATTATAATATTTAGAATAGTGGATTTATATTGAGAATGAGAATGAGAAGCCTCGATAGTCAGTCCATCGTTTGTGTTCATGCCGCTTCTATATTCATCTCGAGTGTTTGTGGGTAATAATAGATATTTGGATACGAAACGTGAATAGAGAAACAAGTACTTGTTATGGTTCAGTGAATTAATTGTACATAGGTTTACAATAGTTAGGAGGATATTGAAAATGATGTCAACAGGCTCGAGTTCGACGGAGAAGTTATGTTCAGCGGGGCGCTCAGCGATACGGCCCGCTGATGGCGCTAGCTGCATCTGCTGTTTTCGTACATAAGGTCGTAATGATGTCATTATTACGATGATTTTAATTGCAGTGTCGCATATAATGTTTCATACTTTAAGGGGTTACGTGTAGTCAGAGGCGCAAAAAAATAGACATTTTCAAAATTTTTTTTTAACGGTTGTTTAATGTTTTGATTCAATACATAATACCAACGTTTAACACTTTAAGTAATTATACCGAAAATTTCAAATAAAATTACTAATACTGGACCACGATAGAATCTCGATTCTTGACCCCTGTTTTGCAAATAGTGCCTCGCGGTGTCCATCAGTGCTTCTTAGTGGTTTATTTAAATTTAATGAAACAAAAATAAATTAGTAGCTTAATAGTTTATCTTGTGCTTAATCGAAGTTTTTTTTATTTTTTTCAAATTTAGCAAAATGGCGGTCTTTGAAAGCTTAATTATGAATTTTGAGTGAAAAAAATCACTCATTTATTATTTATAAAAAAAAGTTTAAGTCAAAAAAAATCCTTCAATTAAGCACAAGCTTTTAATGCCTTAAATATGATGTTTAAATTTGATTTAAATCTGTCGAGTAGTTTTTAAAATATCGTGGACACCGTTTTTGAAAACGTTATTTTGAGAAAAACGCGTTTAAAGTTTTATGCATAAATAATTAATACAAATACAATTTCAAAAATTACTTACGTAGAGTCGTCTATTTCTGTTACATATAATACATCTTCTGCCGATGTGAAAGCCTTCAAGATGTCGATTTTTTTATCTACGTCTCATTTAGCCTTCTCGAGTGACCTGATTAGCACGTTGGTCAGCAATCTTTATGCGCTCTATATCGAGTTTTTCAGCATACCGGTGTGCATTAGGTCCATAATTTAATCCTATGCATTGGCAATCATTAATATTCCTTGCATACATTCATGACATATCATTATAAATTTTTGAAAATGATTATAATACACGCACAACTACCTATCGACTGCTAGGTTTCACTGCCACTGAAATACTAACTATAATAAGACCCATTATACTCAGTTAGTATAATGGGTCTTATGTCTAAAAGTAGAAGTATAAAAGAAATTTCGTACATTATTAATATTTTAATTATTACAGGTAAAAACCGCGTTCCGTAGCAGTCGCCCCGTTTGTCAGCCCGGCCGGCTCTAGTACCGTCCGCGTGTCAGTACGGGACGCAGCAGAGGGCCCTACAGTTATCGTTGGATATCTTTAAAACTAATAACCGGATCGAGTTGATATTTTCACACAACATTTTTTAAACATTTTTCTTTAAGAAAATATTTAGAAAAATTCGATTTTTTAAAAATCCTGACTACACGTAACCCCTTAAAGGCTGATAATAATTTGTAGACTAACTTGTTGGCCCAGTAGTTGAAATATTTGTTGAGTGATCAGTGATCAAGAGTTTGAATATCGTTCCGGAAGACAACCAAGATACTTCTATTTTCATAGCACAAGTATTAAGCTCAGTTTTAAAATAATAGGAATATTGATATAGGTATAACTATTCTTTGTATGGGTTACAGCAAAAGTATCATATATTTATTTTCCAAATTAACTTACCTAAAAATTAGATTAGATAAGTTAGTTAGTTGTAGCTTGTTAACCTAATATAATTCCCCTTACTTACGTCGAAAAATATAATTTTACTAGAAATACACTTTCACCTCAATATGCGCATCTCCATTAAATATATATTTAATTGTACAATAGAAGAATTTATACATTTTTATAAAGACAGTTGTATATACAGTACCACAAATATAGAATAACATTATTATGTTAAAGGACAAAACATAATTTCAAAAATTCATGTCAAATATTATAAATAAATTATGAGATTGGATAATTTTTTATTTTCAATAAAAATTATCTCATCGACGTCAAAAGTAAGTGGTTTTAATGCTAATTAACAACAACATATTTAAATTGAGTTAAATGTGAAAATAAATTATAAAGCAAAAAAATGTACCTACTAATCGTTATGTTGAGATTTGAGCCTGCTTGTTTTCAAAAAATATGTTTTTCAGTTTAAGACGATGGTCATTTTTCTTCGTAACTAAAAATAATAATTCTACCTAATGCCAGTTGTAAGAATATTTAAAAAATGTTTTATAATTAAAAAAAAAAACCACGAGAGAGATCGCGTAACAAGGTTTCTTTTGTTTCAATAAATTTTGCCTTTCTGAGAAGCAAAAAAACTTCGTTATTAATATTCCGCTAAGTTTCCAGAAGTACGTCCTATGTGTTCGCGAGCGGAAAGAATTCATTAATTAAGTTCACAACTCGAAGAAAGACCTAGAAGTTGGAAATAAAATATTTCAGGGAGGCGAGCAAAAAAAAATAATAACTCGAAACATTAGACAACTGTAAAAGATATCGCATTAAAAGAAAGCGAGGAAAGCAAGGAAGTACGAAGACGGACAAATAAAGAGATTCCATAAGAATGCAGAATAATCACGCAACAGCGGCAATAATAACAAGAAGACATGAGAGAATGCAATCCCACCCCATTGCGGTGTAATGAATGTGGCCGCCTCAAACGTTCGCCGGTACCCAATGGCCATGTTCGCTTGCCCCCTCTCCCGGGGTGATGCAGCGATCCCCGGCGAGTAAAGCGACGCGGTGCACGCGATTCTCGAACTTGCGGCCGTGGTGTGGGTAAGTGTTTATGCGACGGTTGCCGGGGTTTGAAGAACTCTTAATTGTGCGATGAACCACGGTTTCTTTTTCAGAGGACGAACATGTGTGAAGATAAAAATGGAATATACGTAAATATATTTAGTGTTGTTTTTTGGCGTCTGCGAATTGAATGGCTAAAAGTACTTTTAATAAATTCAGAGAACTTAAGCACTTAAGAAAACTATCGGAAACTTTGTTACGTAGTTATTTATTATCAAAGAATTATGTATATTTCACAGAGTACACAATTGTACAGGGATGAACTAAAACTCTTCTTAAGGGAAGTGGGACAGAGTGTAAATATGTTCCCCCTTAAGTTTATTTCAGACATAAATGTACTATTGCAAAAATATTTATTCTTGCATAATTAAAACCGATTACGTAAATTAAGTGATTTAATTATGCAAAAATAAATACTTTTAATATATAATATACTTCATGAACACTGTTTTACCGATTGTCGCACACAAGACACCCACGAACCAAAAATGAATCTGAAAGACATTTTTTAGGATCGTCCATTGATCGCCTAGGAGTGAGCTTGACATTAAAATAAAAGACCCTTTTTAGGGTCACCAGTAAAAATTGTAACTGTCCTTCCGCGCCTTACACGGCGCTCAAATCTTGTATAGCTTGACAAAAAGTTTATATCTCTCAAATTTTGTTCAAAGAAATTTAGTGAAAATTAAACGCAAAATTTTTAATTAATGTATATTATAGATATCTCACAGAGACGAAACTGTATTAATTATGGGAAAGTAGGTATAGAAGTCATTTGGGTGTAATAGGACTTATGACCCATCTTTTTATGGTTGGCTTGAGTGATCACTTTACACAATTGTAACATTCGCCATTTCCACCCATGATAGAATATACCATGCTTATTCATTTTTTGGAAGTTGTATATATGTTCAAATTGCGTGGAAAGCTTTCATGTATGAGTAATAAGCACCTTTTCCATGCGGCCTGTACAAAGCCATTTTCATTCCCCTAAATCCCCACAGATGTCGCTAATGAGAAAATCTACATTGATTTTTTACGGAATTTTGAGAGCAATATACTTTATAATAGCAATATACTTTAGCAATATACTAATAATGTCTCTATGACATAAATCCAGCACTGTTCTGAAAGATTTGAACAAACTCAAAATATTCTGCAAAATTTTTAGTTTACTCAAAAAATGCAACGACACTTTAACAATTCGATCGTGATGAAACCCCATTTACTCATCAAACTCTGTTTTTCCGCACGAAATTTGTCATGTTGGAAATAATGGCTTCGGACAGGCTATGTCATTACGAAATTTTATTGTTGTGATTCGCATTTTGTTTTTTGCTGTCGGCGCCTTTTTGCTCAGTAGGAAAGTACAATGGTGCAAAAGGAAAACCACCCATAGCCCCAACAACATTAGCCTCCCCCTTCACGACACAATGCACGTCATACGTTCCAATGAGGGTTTCCAACAACTATCAATGCTGAAGTATGATTGATGCTTCACCAGCAAGAAAGCCATTCTGCTCAAAGAATTCGTAATATCATAATTTTAACAGAACTCTGATTTTTAATTTGATGATGACCTCACTGAATAATTAAATTTTATTTAATAATTATCAATTTAAAAAAAATTTAAATATTAAATAAATATTTTAAAAATACATATTTTGATTTGGAATACACCCTCATACCATTCACCTATATCAAGAACTTGGAACCTTAAAAATCTAAAAATCTATCTATTTTTTTCTGAAATCATTACCTAAATTTTTTACGTAAAAATTAATTTAAAAAAAAAAGAAATATTTTTTTCAGGAACTCAACAAAACTACGAGAACTCTAAAACTCTACTTGGACTGGTGGGTTTGAGACTCTTCAATTCCGAGTAATTTCTTCGCAATTCTGGATTTCTAAGACAAAAACATAATATATTACTCACAACCCTATCATAGTTTTGACTTTCCCAAGCATCTAAACTCTGATGATCCTATTCTCAGTGATTTCAGTGATTGCTGATCAGTCATTCTTTTTACACCAGCTCAATCACCGATGTATTTATACTTAAAAAATCATGATATACTAGAAACTAGTGATTTAAGAGTGATGTAAAAATTTATGAATAACAAACATACCTAATAACAATAATTATAATATCCGTTATTTCCTGTGACGTCCGTAACTTGTATAAAAACTTCTTTTTTTTCTTTTCTTTCATCTTTTTTTCTTTTTTATAGATAAACAGATATTTATTCTTTAGGAACCGACATGTAAAATTACGTCATTCTTGGCGGGTTACAGGTATATAATTAAATCTCTTTCAATAATTAAATTAACTAAATAAGTAGTAACGTTTGCATGGGACCTAGTGAATGATACATATGAGAATATAATTTAAAAAATAATTAAGTGCATTAATCAACATTATGTAGAGATTCATGATGATCTTTAAAATGGATGGAATTAATGTATGTATGTGTTATTTTTATTCAGTTATTAATTTGCTTAACAATATCACATTCACTAAGTCATCTTCTCTCCTCGCAATATTCCCGATACAACAATCGTTAGTACCACAGACCACCAAAAATAGACTTGAACTTTTTTCTATTATTAATAATAATTTATTTATCTTGTTGTTTCCACATTTATAGATGACAACATAGTGTTTACAAAAATATATAACCATGTATCATTGTTGTTGAGGATGTTAGCAGCAAAGTAAA
Organism: Agrypnia vestita; assembly: GCA_016648135.1. NCBI lineage: Eukaryota > Metazoa > Arthropoda > Insecta > Trichoptera > Phryganeidae > Agrypnia > Agrypnia vestita. The sequence continues at coordinate 21,554 of JADDOH010002759.1, forward strand.
CACTATATTAATTTGATGCCCTGCCGGCTACACTAGTATTTTACTGTATTACAGCAGACAGTAAGTACAGTATATGTGCAAGAATATTTATATAATGCAGTTATTATATGAACAAATCATAGTGACAATAAAAAAAAACTAAATATTAAGAAATAAATAAATCTGATGAAGAATGAACCTGGATCCAGGTTCCAGCATTTAATTTTTCAGTTTTATTATTTGATATTTGTGTGTCTCTTAATTTGATTTATTTATTTCTTAATAAATATTACGGGACTCGCTTCCATAAATAAATGAAAAATATATGTAATATATTAAAAACTTTAATAATAAAATTGATTAAAAGCCTGTTAAGCTATAGGTTTTGCAAAACGATTTAATGAGTTTACGTTCAATTTAGCAAATCGAGAGCAAATACGTAAATCGTGTACTGGGGCCTCTTAAGGTACTTGGCATGGAATTAAATAAAAAAAAATCTTATGGAATTAATAACTACCATAACTGGATAATAAATGTATCTTCAATATTTCATATATATATATATATATATATATATATTATATATATAATATATATATATATGTACTCTATTACTGTGCTATTGCTTTGGTAATCAATAATATTTACATGTTGTTACTATTCATACATATGACTCTTTACACTTTAAATATTACTTTTCTATACTAATATTTTAAAGAGGAAAGATTTGATTATGTGTTTGAATTGAATAGGCTCCGAAACTACTGGACCGATTTAAAAAATTCTTTCACATTCAGAATCCTACATTATCCCTGATGAACATAAGCTATAGAATATTTTCAAAAATGTTAGGGATCCGTATGAAAACTTCGATAATGTAACCCAACGTGTGAAAAAATTAAAAAAAAAAAACTTATATTGCGTACGCTGCGGAAATTATTGCCAACAGAGCAAAGTAATGTACTACAGTTTTATAGAGAACATTAATATGTACAAAAAAGTCTATAATACCATATATCTAAGTATTATAGTTATGTTACAATAACTTATGTTAACATTAGATGGAAACATTGTTTTTAGAGAACAGCGGACCCTTTGTTTTCCCTCACAAACTTATTTTTTACTTAATCCTTAACCCGTGCAACGCCGGGTACGACCAGCTAGTATATTATATAATATCAACAGTTTTTATTATCCACATTTTATATTTTATATTTATATCCTCAATAAGTTGATTAATCTTATAGTTATGTTGTATTTTGTTTTATATTTTTATTATTTTTGTTCTCACTATACTGTCAGCTGCTCATCTCGGCATATGTTTGCATTATGTACTCATGTCCCCAAACATAAGATTAATTTTTCGTGGACAGTTAAACAAGTTTAACAAAATTGTAAAATATAATTATACTTTAACATGTATCTATTTAATTTTCGATAAAAAATTTATTAAAAAAGAAAAAAAAATTCTTTGACTAATCGAAAAAAATAAACTAATATTCTTTTGAATGATAGAAATTGCTTCATTTACATTTCCTTGATTTACTCAGTAATTTGTTTAATGGAGATAATGCTTTTTAGCTAGAAGGCAGAGCTGCTTACGAGTATTTCGGATAAGCGGCAAGCTGAGGGTCCAATGGGACAAGAAGATTATCAGTTTTTCATCTAATATTTGAATTATACTGGAAATTTCTAGCGCGTTTTCCGCGTGATCGTGATTGCGACGGACTAATACTAAAATTTGAAATGAAAATGAACAAATAAATAAAAGAAATACCGCTTTAAGGAATACATCAAAGGTCAATGGAACCAATTTCGTATTCTGTTTTTTCTTATTTATTCGCGGCTGGAGCCGGGTGGGCGCAAAAAATATACACACAATATCGGTCGAAATAAAATGTTTTTCCCCAAACTTTTCAATGGGAGTAAACGAACCGGAAAAATACAAAAAACTTTGAAAATAAAAAAAGGCCCCGCGCACTCGGTCGGAACGGCAACTTTTGATCGAAGCCAATCCTTCTGAAGAATATGAAAAAATGAATTAGAAAAAAAAAGTGCTATCCGCCGATTCTTCCGCGCAGAATAAAACACGAGCCGGATGCTTTGATTGGCAATAAAACGTCAACTTTCTTATTTATGTGCTCCGTCGACATTCATATTCATAAAACGGTGTTAAAATATAACACGGATTATTTACGACACGGTGATAAATCTTGTTTTTTACGCATTTTGCGATGTCAGGATTTCTCAAGGAAACCATGGAGAGGCTTTTTTTTAAGATCCGCGCGTGTACAGAATACAACAGTAGTGCGCGAATTAATTGGAATGAATATTTTATCAAATATTTCTCTCACATCGGACTGGTATAATAGGTCTCCTCCTCCGAACCATACTCACACATCAGGCTGTCAACTAAAATCCATTTGATATGGTTAAAAATTAACAAATTAGGAAAAAAACAAAACTGACATAATAAATAGCTTAGATGTAAGGATTATTGGGAACGAATGGATGAGAAGAGAAAGATAAGAAAGACGTGTGATCAAATCGTTGATGGCACAAGAAAGATAAGACGTTATATTTTTTTAGATGCAAGTTGCAGTGATTTTTGGCCTTGCTTGCAATGTTCAAGGCTTATAAAGTACCTCAATGGGAGTGAAGGTATCCTACTCCAGCTACTACGAGCTTTGGAATAGGAGAGATTTATGGCTGTTGCGATATCTACGGAAGGCTTGGCGTGATCAGGTAAACAATATATTTATTTTTTTATTTAGAATCCAAATTTACATTTTTTCAATTTTAAATATATGTATATTTTTAGATTTTTTTTTGGAATTGCCACTCGAATAGCTTTTGGGCACGTTTCTGAGGTTCTGTGTAGTTTTTTAGCTGTGTAATAGTTATTTAAAATCTTCTATATGTATATATGTATCTATAAATGAAAAAAATATTTAATTGAAGAGCTCGGATAAGAAAATGTATCAATGCGTAAATAAATTAAACGTTTCAGGTCTTCAATTTTTCCTGACACAATTTATAATCACACAATAGTCCGAAAATAATTGATTTATCTTAATTTATAATAAGCGTATGATATGTAAATACTCTTAATACACTTAAAATGTTTGTTTTTTCTACATAAGTAATTACTATGGTGTTTTTATAAACCTTGGACCTAATCGCTTTAAAATAAGATGCAGATTTACATAAACGTATTTGAAAATCACTTACTCATTTACACGAGGTTCCCAGAGAAGAAAATTCGATTAAAATTGAGGGCGGAAGGGAATATTTAACCCGGCCGCAACTTGAACTTTTTCACTGACGCCGAGAAGCGCGAGGGTGCATTGTGTGTCTGTAAGTGAATTTTGCATGGCTCCCACAGTGTTTACCCTCCACCCCCACGTCTGGGGGACGTCGGCAGACGTGATGGATTTATTGCTACCCCGAGACATGACAGCCTTACACCGTACAGCCTACACCCGTCTTCACCGCACCGTACACGTGTTTCTAAATTACTCGAAACAATTTTATTTATACAACCGTAGAAAGTTCTGGTGTACTTTTACTACTGGTTTGCTAAGTATCTTGGAACTCTTGGTCGTTTTATAGAAACATGATTCTAGGATGGACGCAACAAATAATTCAAATGAAGAGAGATCAGTCGAAAACAACGAAAAAAGTTAAACAATATACACATTTGTATATTGTGTATTTATTATTATATAATATGAAAAATTGACATCATCACAACGAGACGAGAAATCTGGCCTAAACAAAGTCTAATAAAGCAGTCAGAAGAAGAAAGAAGAAGAAACTGTCAGACACCTAGAAAAATTTATACTGGTGACTAATAAAATGACACTCAAATATCGCTTTATCAGCGTATTTGATGACTATGTATATGGATATTTACAGAAAATTAAAAAAAAGAACATAAAAATTCATTAATAAAACGAGTTGACATCAGGACATCAATCACCAGAATTTACATTACCTAATGTCATAATGATTTGTGTTTTATTTTAGTAACTTACTCTCCTTAAAAATAATAGGCTAGCAAAAGATACATTTCTGGTTAATATACTATTTACGAATTTATGTAGGCTAACAGTATATTTACGGCATCACAACAAGTAAAAACAAATCATAATTATAAAAATTAATAAGTCATTTAAAAGTTTTTGCGATGAAAATTTATTCATATGAGGTGAAAAAGTGTCGTGTATAACTATTATAATAGTTATGAATCGAAATACAACACTTGTGTAATAGTGTCTTGTTGCGATAGCTTTTCAGTATGAGTGACGGCTTGTACTAGGCGACTTTTCCGTACTAAAACACAACAGGAAATTAATGATGGCAATCAGACGTCGTCATAATAACATTAATATAATAGCACTTGTGTCAAGTTGGGTTATCGCACAAAAACGGGGCCATATGACATAGTTGACGAGATAAGAAAGATTCTTAACTTTGGCCCTTTGATCGTCACGAATGAACGATCACAGTTTATGTATCATCCTTATTTGGTATTTACGTAAGATATTTGTCAAAAATAATAATTAATTACGATTTTTGGATTCTTATATAGCCCTTTCGAATATTATTTTAAACTATTATACCTCATCTCATGTTTAACCTTTCCCGTGCGATGTCAAAAGCGAAACGCGCGTTCCGATGATGTATATTCAGTTTTAAGTCAGATAAATAAATATGATTATTGTATAAATTTTTATTATATTAAACATTAAAATAAAGATTGATATATAAAAAACGCGAAAATATATATCAATTATTGTGTAAAAGTGCTAAAAATAGGAAAAAAACATTGGTCATCACAAAAGTCACGTTACTGCTCGCCTGCTACTACAAGTCGGTCCGATGATGTAAACTGAGTTGACAGTGCCTCTAATTTAGTGAATATCTTTTTAAATAAACTATAAAATGATCATATTTTAGGTATTCTTCCGTAATGTATTCATCTACTTAATAAAATAATTACAATATTATAAAAATTTACGGTACACGACAAAATAATAAATATTCTCAATGAAACTGGCGTTAATTTTTCAATACGTCTGTTTATAGGGTGTGGTGCGAGGAACGCAGTGCGTTTTGCGTAGCGCACAGATCGCAGTGCGCAGTACGTAATGCGCAGTGCGCCGGATTTGGGGGATTGCCAACCTTTAATTCTAAGTAGCGGCCGTGCAGTCACATGTCTTTGCTCGTCTTTGTACTAACGTTTGTGATGACCAATTTTTTTCCTATTTTTTACACTTTTACATAATAATTGATTTATATTTTCACTTTTTTATTTCTTATTCTTATTATAATCGTTAACGAAAAATAATGAAAGTCACATTATTATAATGGTTAATGAAATAAAAAATGTACAATACTCATTTTTATTTATCAAAATAAAAACTGAATGTATATCTCTGACATACGCGTTTCAATTTTGACACCGTATGGGAAAGGTTTAACATGAGATTAGATATAATCTGGTATAGGAATTTTAGGGCAGCACTGGTTTTGAAATGTTAGTATACCACCAAATAGCAGACTGATTATAACATTTATTTACAAAAACCGTGAATGCACATACTTAGCAGAAAAGGTAAGGAAAATGGTTTAATATGCTTATCTTACTAAAAAACACATTTGTTTCTCGGTGGTACAGAAGCGCTAGAAAGAAACCTTTCAAACATTTTACTATATAAACATGCAAAAATGACTTTTCAGAGAAAAACCACGACTGACTTCAGCAAAACTAACAAGGAAAAGTTTCTACTGCAAGATGCAAACTATTGTTTTAACTCAGAAGGGAAGGTTGGCGACTTAAAGCTTTTCGAAATATAATAGAAAAATGTTATCAACAAAAATCGTGTTACTTACTTAAAAATAGTATAAAATACGTTTTCATTTTTAAATAAAAGTACATTTTATTTGGGCAGTGAAAATTTATTTGAGAACACAGAGTAGCTTTGTAAGCTATTGATTAAGACACTCGCCTATAGATCTGGTGGTCAGAGATTCAAGCCTCGCTCCAGGTGTTTTGTGTGAAGTTTGTCCGTTTTCATAGCACAATTGTTTAGCTTATTTTGAAAATAGCAGAATATTAATTGTGATAAATAAAACAGTTTAGATTAAGCAGCCGTAATAAAAAATACAAAACGACTGAAAATTAATAAAAATAAAACTTGTAAAAGTGACAGTAAAGTGCAGACAGATTTTTAAGTAAGTGAATGTGGTGGTGTCTGCTTTGTGGAAATCTATTTTATTAATTATCGAGGAAAACTCAGCCTTTTTCCACTACTTTTATTTCGGAATCTTCCATTTCCTTCTTCAAGTGAATGTATATTTAAGTGTGCAAATGTGTATGTTAGGTGGTATAGTATGCGATTCCGTTTAATGTTATCTATTCTTATTGGGTGCCTAAATACGCGACCAAGTATGTAAAGCTGATTTTGAAGGTAACTTTACACAAACTTTTATAAAACCTACTGCCAAACTTGCTTTGTAACAAAATATAATAATAGATGAAAAAAAAATTAAAGAAAAGAAAATTTCACCAAATTACGAACAAACTTCCATTATAATAAACATGCAAAACTACCCACTTACAGTGTAAAATCTCGCTCTAACAAAATATTGAGAACATCAAAACTCGTTATTAGTATGTAATACACGAAGCCTTTTCTGTGGTATTTTCGGTTCTTATACAGAGTGACTCTTTCTTATCGCGAACACTAAAAGTGTAGGTTGTGAAGTATATGTTTTATGTGTGAGGTTGTGATCTTCGCCCCGCGAGCGTGCGGGGAAGGCGGTCGGGAGAGGGCGAGGGGGTGTTTTCGCAGGGGAAGCTCCCCGTATGACGACGTAAATTATTTATGAACGTCAAAAATATGCAAACATGGCGGCGGCGGTGCGACACTTTTCGCGGCGGAATCGCTCCACAACAAAGGGAAATGTTTGAAAGGGATTTTTGAAAATAAGAAATCAAAGCAGAGTGCGGTGAAATATATAAATCAGAATTTTATCGCTGTTTTTGAAACATAATTAATATTATACAACGCGGATGATTCGTGTGGCGCGGATTATGAGCGAAAGCAAAATGATGGAAATATAAATTATATCCAGGTAAACATGAATTATTATTTGTGAGGTGTAATAGCAAAGGAAGCAATATCCAAAAAAATAAAATAAAATTTTTGAATCCAGTCACCGAGGATAACTAATTTAAAATATACTGAATTGTAGATTTTATGTATCTATCCATTCCAAAATCTTGTTTTCTATAAATTTAAAATCTATGTTTTTATAAAATCTCGAATTCAATATATTATAAAAGGTATATGCATTATGAAAAAGTTATTTTTTATTTTTATCTCTGAACTGTCAGAGACCAGCTTGAAAATGGTTATCCAAGTGTAACCAAAATATAGCGCATAAATAAGATATTTTTACAAATCCGCGAAGTTCCCGAAAAATAACCTTTTCATAATGCATATATATATATATATATATAT
>JADDOH010002760.1:0-13169 GCA_016648135.1 Agrypnia vestita
TCCAGACTTGAGCTGTTTACCCAAGGATACTCCTAACAAAGGAACAGGGACTTCATAGTATTTTGGTGACTATTGCATTGTAGATTGAAATATGATAGCTGATGTGTAAGGTTTCCAACGCAATTTTATATTTAAAAAAATACATTCAGTATTTGAGCTCAAAAGCATACGTATCTGCGTATATTAATCTATTCATTCTTATACGTAGGTATACACGAGTATACTAGTCAGTGTCCGGCATTGCTCGGAATTCGGAATCAGTTATTTATAGGATTTATTTAATGGGATGAGATGTACACGCGAATAAGGTGGGATTTCCTTAGAATTTGAGAGTGCACCTGGATTGCAAATTTTGATGATATTAATATTATACCTACACATTTACGTATATACATAATTGAAAATAGAATAATATAATATATATAAATCAATTTTTAAGCAGGTAATTTGAATTAATATATACCTTCTTTAAAGCTTCTCTTTTTATTAGCGTACACTTCTATTCATAATGATCATTTTTCATCAAGTTGAAACGTCATGCTATTTTTATTGGATCTAAGAACGTGCACCATTATTCTTCATTCTACACCATTACTCTCGGCTCCAATTATTTTTGGCCCACAATTATTGCCACAGAATCCCTTGCGTGGAATTTTTTAACCGATTATACTCGTATTGAAATAAATAGTATTTTAACAAATATTACTGTTTTAATCTATAATTTTTGGCATTTTGCTTCGACCGTTTTTAATGGTGGTGTTTAATCAATATTGCAATGGCAGTAGCTTGGCAAGGCATATAAAATAAAATAACCCTGATATATGATGTGTGTAAGGTGTATCAGGTAGACAATATTTTAAGGCTAAGGGATTCTGAATCCTTGAGACTCACGAAATTGATTATTCTTTCGTTTGACTCAAACTCATTTAAAAATCAATTATTATTATTATTATTAATATTGAAACTTACTTAATTTTTTAAGTCAATTTTATCATTATAATGCGAGCTTTATACTCGTAAGAAAACATATTCTGCGGACATATAAATATTCAGAATGTATTGATTTTTTTAAGACACTGAAAACGAAATTTTTGTCCGCGCCCTGTGATTTACTGCTTATATTTTCAGAATAATTGTAAAAAATGTTCAATTTATTACTTTTATATAAAAAAGGTTTCATCTAAGTTATCATCTTAAAAATTTGTAGTTTAGCATATGCCTTCTGAAATAAATGAATAATAAAAACCAATATTTTCGTAAAAAAAAAAGCCGAAGTATACATTTGCTGTGAGTGTCCACCCTTAAGGACGATTCCTAATTTTAATTTTTGTAACAAATTTTCTTGCCGTAGAAAATAGCCACACATTTTCTTTTGATGTTGGTAAGCAAAAGTTTATATAAAAGATTTAGATTTCGAGTTCGTGTTCCATTCGAATTTAAAATATGAAATTTCTTCAGATTAAATGTAGGATATATCTTATATAAATATTTTAAATTCTGAAGTCCGAGACTTGAATTTTTAGAAATTCTCGAGATAGCGAAAATCGATTGAATTTATAGGAATTTATTTGTCTCGACACAAAATCCTTACTTGCAACATGTCACAGTTCCTGGAATTGGGGCAGGTTGTGACAGTCGAATTCCATTCGCTTTGAAGGTTCTGCTGTCCTGGTGAGCAATGCGGAGAGAAATGTTGTCTTGAGAGCGGGACCGCTGTGTGCGGCGCTCAGATGACAGTAAGTACTAAACTTGACAGCAAATGGGCAAGACAAGGGAGGCAACCAGAGGATATAATGATTAAGAACATACATATGTGTAGGTTGGTAGGAGACGATAAACTAACTTGCAGAGAAAAAAAGTAACCCATAAAAAATAAGTTTTTACAATACGCCCTTTCTGATTTTCGGGTTTCGTGTCTACCATGTGTGTCGGAATCTCCATACAACTTATATGAAAAAAACATTAAAAATTTAAAAAATCCAAAATTATACTATAATTATTATTTTTTAAACGAAAATTTGATAGATCTTCTTGATCGTCGCCACGAGTATACATGCAATGTTTCAGCTCGATTGGATCACGGAAAAAGGATTAAAAATCAATCCAAAGTTTTTTCGTCGAGCAAGCAGACGCCACGAGTTAATAAAGGGACTAAAAAAGTAACCCATAAAAGCCAAGTTTTTATTATACTCTCCTTCTCATTTCTAGTAAAAACTGGTTTGGCGCTTAACCTACGCGTTGGGCTTCGGTCGAGCGACGCTACGAAAGAGAGTAATAAAAAATTTCCAAAAATCCAAAATTAAACTATAATCAGGTTCCGTGTCTACCAGATGCGTTGAAATATTTTCGTACAACTTACTAAGTTGTATGAAAAAACCATAAAAAATTTGAAAAATCCAAAAATTTACTAATTTTTTTTAACGAAAATTTGATAGATCTTCTTGATCGTCGCCACGAGTCTACTTGCAAAGTTTCAGCTCAATTGGATCACGGGAAAAGGGTCAAAAATCGATCCAAAGTTTTTTCGACGGCAAGCAGGCAAGCAAGCAAGCAGACGCCACGAGTCTATAAAGGGAGTATCTTTCGAAAAAATTTGAAACATTCCGATTTTTTTTTAACAGACTGATTTGTATACTATTGTTTATCGAAGTTATAGTATTTTTGTGTGTTAGAACTCGCCGGTAAAATAAAATAGTAATAGGTAAGCAATTTTGTTAGAAGAATGGACACTCGTTCCGTTCAAAACCCGCCGGACTGACGAAGTTCTGAAACTTTGGGAGTACTTCATCCAGTAATGGATGTAAAATAGCTGATGATCAGGATTTAGCCTGTTATGCGTCAAATTTGAAACAAAACTAATAAATTGATTAGTTTCTTTTGAAACAGGAACGATTTCAGTAGTATATGATGTTTTTGCTCTGAGGCCAGCGCCACAATACGCGGGTCTTCCGCCGCGTCTCTTCGGTCGCGGAACGCCGCTACATTTCTTTCCACAATACGCGCTCATCAAACACACTACGCGGATGATCGGTCGATGAATTTGCTTTGTCGATTTAACGCGGCGGATCATTCGCGCAGTGTGGCGCCGCGCCGGGCTGAAGGTATGTTTTTCAAATAGTAAACGAACGATTTCATCAAGTTATTACAGATATTGACATATTTTTGTTGTATTTAGGTCAATTTCCCGACAGCCGATTGTCGGACAAGCCAAATACTCGACACGCCAACTGCCCGACAGCTCAAATTCCCGACAAAAAAAATAATTAAATTTTTATGATTAATATTTGAATATTTTTGCGAAAATATGCACAAATTATTTAACTGTTTAAACATTAAATTGTTCAATTTAAAACAGTATTTGAATGATATTTTTTCTGGTAGTTTAACTAATGTTATTTAATTTCGTATAACTAAGATTTTGTTTTAAATATTCTGACGAGTCTTATTGTAATTATTATTAAAAAGGCACTTTAAAATAAAAATAGCATTTGTAACGCATTTCAAAGAAAAATAAAACGTAAGAGTAATCAAACTTGGCAGATAATTGGAAATGCCCAGACAAATGTCTTTGTTCTGAATATAAAAGAAATTAATTTTTAATAATATTTTTAAATTCTGCAGAACTTAAAAACAATATTACAAAATTAATTTCTAAGCAAAATTTTAATTTATTTTAAATTTCATTCAAAATAGACATAGAATTCTACAAACTAAAAACAAAAACCGTAAATAAGTCAATAAAAGACATTTATGAAGTTTCAATAAACGTAAATAGTAGGTATTAGTTTATTCTTTAAAAATTCCATTTAATCTATCCTATTTAAAAACTAGGAAATTTGTGAAATTATAACCATTTATAAATAACCGTGGATGTTGATTTTGTTGTTCCTCCTTTCGCATATGTACCTACTTAGTCTACTAAGTCTTCACTATTAAGTTTTATTTTTAAGTTAAAAGGTCTTTTATAAATATAAATTTATTACTTTGATGGTATAGACAGTTGAACTATTTATGCAGGTTTTTGTAAACTTATGCAAATGTGTATTAATTTTTTTCCTAAATGTTGGTTTGTCGGGCGATCGGTTGTCTGGCAATTGCCTCTCGGGCAGTTGTCCAGCAGCCATTGTTGGCACTTTTTTGTCACTTTGTTTTAGTTTATTCATGGTGATGAGGTATGAATTAAACTCCTTTGAAAATGTACCCCAGAACTCACTAGGTTGTTCGCTTGAATAATCGTTTGATAAATCGTTTTGTAGATGTAGCGTTCAGAGAGCGCATTCAGAATCATGATTTAATTAAATATTATTTTTCCTATATCATTTCATCAATTTAATTATACTTTTCGATTACTTTCCTGTGCCATATTTAATTTTATTTTATTTCATGTACTTCTCAATAAATTTTGATTTTTCCTTTCACTGCACCCGAGAGACAGAGACATGGTTTCGTCTACGGCATGGTGGGATTAACCCCTTTAGTATTAAAATAATTCCGATCTGGATGGCGAAAGTGTAGGGCCGATATGGGAGCTACTGCTCATAACATGGATCTGGGAGTGTGGTGGGGCCCTCTTCTTAATATATTGATATGGCTTGATTAAACGGGTTCTAAAGTATTCTTGACGGTTCTGGCTTCTCTCGATTATTCGGAATTGTTCTGGAATGATCGATGAAATGTGTTTTGCCGTATTTACCTACCTACGATATTACTACTAATCTGAAATTAAACAATTTAAAAACTGTAAGCTGAAATTTTTATGTGTATTTTTTAACACCTGTCCCGAGTTTTTAAATAATGTTACACTCGTATATCATTAAAGGTATGCTTAGTGAATCGGAAAAATATAAAAGTTACCGTTCTTTTCTAAGTTCTCCATTCTTCTTCCTGTATGTGGCCACCAGCATCTGCAGCTCGCCGGCCTGATGCTCGTACATCTGGGACAGTTGCGAGCTGAAGTCCGACACTGAAAAAGGAAACTGCATTTTACTATGTACGTACACATAATCTTAAATATAAAGCTGAGGAAGATACGCTTGTCTGAAGCAAAAACTGGCGTCGTAAGTTATTATATTGGAAATTATATATATCGTGCGGATGCCGGCAGATAGACTGCCAAAGCGGATATTCCGAGCAAAACTAGAAGGCAGAAAACCAAGGGGTCATAAGAGGAGCTGGCGTTAACAGTTGGAGGACTGCTGCGAAGCAACTAAATTGGGCTGACGTAGAGAGCGAAGCCCAAGACAGGAAAAGTTGGAACCTTTTATGCGGTGCAGGGACCCCCACCCAATAGGATAAGGGGTAGAAGAATAAGAAGGATATATTGGAAATTTAAAGGTCAACTTGACTATTTTGTAATACCAACTGAACTATATAAAAATACATTTTTTTGTTTTAGATATATTGTTAGATTATTTATACAATAGGAAAATTAGAGTTCTTAAACACGTGAGAATTTCTTTGAAAGTGTTGAGACACGATTTGAAGAAATAATTTGTGATATTTGATTTGATTCGGCTTTTTTCTTTCTTATAGGTGTTTTTTAGCAATGTGTCTAAGAAAACCTGAGAAAAAGAAGGAAAATGTACTACGAAATCTATTAAAGCGGAATTTAAAAAAAAATATCCTTATTTTGAATATAAGCTACATAACAAATATGAAAGACAATATAAAATACAAACATGTACATTTGAGTAGTTAACTATTATAACCTACTTAATGCCATAAACTATTTTTTGGCAAATCAAAGAAAACTCTTTTAGATCATCTTTATAACTTAAATAAGATGAAATAAAAAGTAACGGAAAAGGAATTGAAATAAAACATTCAAATGTTTTATTTCAAATTCAAATAAAAAAACGAAAATGAAACTTGTATATTTCTTGAGTTATTTCAACATTTAAAATGAACTTAAATACATTTTGAAACTAGACAATGGATTTAGGTTGCTTCTTCAGTTCAATTAATTAAATATATTCATTGCATTATCAGAAGTATAGTGAAATAAAATTCTCAATAATTTAAGAGTGTAAAATATAATTAAATGCTTTTGAAATTTTTATTAAACAATGAAGATATTCATATTTTATTCTGAATTTGGATACAAGTATGTTTTACAAAAAATTTTGAATAATACTTGTTATGATAGTTAACTAATTTTTAAAATGTAAGAATGAGCATAGAAAATGTATTGACATTCAAATCTACAAAAAAACAAAAATGGTGGTTTTGATACTCAACCACTGACACATGTATGTACGAATAAATACCCTTAAATTCCTGTATATAATAATTTTTCCCACATATTTCTACCTCGTTGTTGTCTAAAATATATTAAATACCCTAACATAACGGTATTCATATAAATACATCAGTCTACCCATCTCCCACTATTCATAGGACAATATTTAATACTGAACAATTTAATGATTTAAAAACACAATTTTTACATGCATTAAGAACATTTTTTATGTTCTAAGGATTCCCCCGACCGAAATTGTATTGTGTTAATGATCTCACATCATTGTCCTGATACTATCCATTTATCGGATTGAAAGAATGACATCACGTAACAAAATTGTTTGTATAGATTTACGTTATCGAGGATAATGTCATAATTAATTAAAAACCGCTGCGGGTAATCTGTGTTAGTATTTGAAGCTCTATAAATAAAAAAATATACGAAATTCTAAGGCGGAAAGAGGACAGTATGTCTTACTTACTTTATTACCATCATGCCGTTTCTCCGCAGAGAGGATAGGGCGCCACACTCTTCAGTCCTGATACACAACTCTCGCCTCATCCATATTCATACATCTTCGCATACAAGCTCAACGGTTGTTGAGAGTCCTAACAGGACCATTCTCCAGTACATCTTAATATATAAAAAGAGGACAGAATAGAGTAACCTAATATAGAGTAACTTAAATACTCGCTTTATTGAAATATCATACTCGCTGCATAATATAAATATATCGATGTAACAAAAAATTAGTGTGTGATCATTTTAGTACCTTCACCATACCTAGATCAATCCGCACATTAGGGTTGTTTTAATTTACGCTAAATTGATCTTTGTAATGTACACACATTAAGTTGAATTTATCGCTAATATAGTTTAGCGAGAAGCAGTACCATAATCAGGTGAAATTTGTAAATTACACCTGATGATGAGAGGGACTTAACACCGAAACGATACTGTTTACTTGTGGGAATAAAAAATCCAAAAAAACATATTACCGTGAAAGATTATGTATTATACAATATGTATAATATAAAGTAAAATCTTTTTTCGTTTCTGTATACCTTTCCAATTTATTTTTACATTTATATGAGGAACGAAAGTAGACTGAATGCGGTATCCTCTCTGCCTATCCCTGCGTAGAAACGGCGTGATGGTACGTAAGTAAGTATTTACATGTGAAATATGTATCTTTTTGAAAATATTAATAATTATTGATTAAGTATTGAACATTTTAGTAAGAATGATTTTTTTCTCTATAATCCAGCCTTCATAGTTTATTTTGGTTGGTTCTTCAAAAACGATCAATCGAGAATTCACTGCATATAATACCCAATACCTATAGTAAATTTCATTTAAGAAAGGCAAATGAAATGGTAAGTCGTGCGTACGATGCACATCGTTTCGTTTTGTTAGTGTTAATGAGTAAGCACTAACACAACGAAACAGTGTGCCTCGTACGCACGGCTTACAAATACTATTTCGATTGTCTTTCTTAAATGGAAAGAGGTAGGTATAACTGTTTGTAAGAAGTTTGGAAATACAATAAACTTACTTTCTAGAACTTTCTGTTAATATTTTTTCCCGTTTAATATCGTTTGATAATTCGTTTACTCTAAGAATTACAAAATTCTAGAGTTGGGTAGGAAGCCAATCTACACAGCTTTAGTAATTGTCAATAAAAATTGATGGATAAAAAAGAGATATTGGTATAAATCATAAAAAAATATTATAATTTTTATCTATCCTCTGCTCAAATTGTTGTTCCATATCTACTACACTCACAGAGCAATCATTTTAAAATATCATTTTGAAAATTGTCTAGCGCTGTGAAATAACAAATTATTGTACCAATTTATTTTTATCAAACAAAACATAAATTATCACAAACATTTGGCGAGGGAATTAATCGTAACATAATGATTTCAATTTGAATTGGAAACCAATGTATATTTAACCCACACAATAAATTCGACACATAATAAGATTTTTAAAAATATATTTTGAGGTTAATGCCTTTTCACTACTGTGAATAAAAATGCCGGGAATGTAGACATGGTTACAAAATTACTTAAAAAAAAAAAGTTGAATAAATAAAAGTTTAAGTAATAATATATCCTAAATGACTATTGAAAAAATCGGGTTTGTTTTATCACTAAATTTATAATCTAGTGATAGAATCAGACCTGACCAAGTGGTTAAAATTACTTAATTTTTTGATAAATTTTGGGCTATGCATTGCTAGTTTTTGGCGGTTTACTCGAAATTAATATCATTAACTTACTAGTACCAATTTGTTAAGTAAAAATAAAAATCCGAGCGATGTTATTTTTTAGTGTTTTCTCTGAATTTAAGTTTTTTTTATATAAACGGTTTCTAAACAGTGTACAAAGCTTTATAAAGAACCGAGTGGAGTAGTTTTATTTAATGATTATCAAAGGCATGCTTAGTACTAATTATGTGGTTAATGAATTCTGAGATGTTAGTGTTCTTTAAATAACGGTAATGTTCCTTTATTTTTAAGTTTCTCGCGGTTTGGCAGATAAAAAGCCCTTATAAAAGCCTAAAACTCATCACACCTTGTATTTATAGTTTGTATCATTATTATTTTACATTGTATTATTTTATAAATTTAAGCTTGTATCATAGTTTATATCGTCACCTTTTAGGATAGGCTTAGTCTTTTAGGTGAGGAATTGTAATTGTGAAGGAAGGGAGAGGCATGTGGGGAGAGAGAAAAGAGAGATCTGAGAGGGAGGAAGTGAGCAGGATAATAATAAGCGCAAGAAAGTAATTCATTAATTAATATTTAATTTCATTTCTTCCTCTAAATTTTCCTTCTCTTAAGTTTCCTTTATACCTACATATCTTTATTCTTTCATATTTTCTGTAAATTTTGTCTGAAATAAATAAATAAAATAAACCAAATTACTTTAACGTGATTTACACGAACACTTTATGTAAACAGTGTCGTAGTGTTAAATAATTTAATAAATATCGTTGCAAATTACGTAAAATTACTTAATCACGTCATATTCCCCTTTGCTGGGTAACTTTATGTGATTTGCATAAATGTATATATAATACAAAACACGTAAAATTAACGTTCAAGTCGAATAAGCTTCTCTCGAAACTAAAGTAGTGGTAAAATAACTCAATATATATGTGGTACAATTTTTCGGTTAGCGTAAATTTAAGTAATCTATTTTTGTTCTTACCTTTGCCCGTTCTCGAACGAGTTTTCCTGCTAATCTATAATGATTCTAAACTCTAAACCATATGGATTTTCAATATTTGATTAGAATTTAAGTGTTATTGATTGATACGGCAGTTACTTGCGACGGTGCAACGTTATTATTTTGATTTACAATAAATCGAACTTTGTAATAAACACATGTTAATAGTTAGATTTATCACAACTATAGTTTCGAGAGGAGCAGTCCCTCCATCATCAGGAGTAATTTACAACTAACCTAAATACAGAAATTTTACCATCCTATTCGAGTGGAGCAATGGGTCCGGAGCAGTGATGGAAGATGTCAAGAATCGGGGATATTTGTTGGAATGTGATGTTGTTTTTCTGTGTTTTCTCTGAATTTAAGTTTTTTTTGGATATCAACGATTTGCAATATGTCTCGAAACCTTTATGAGGAACCTAGTAGAGTAGTTTTATTTAATGATTATCAAAGGCATGCTTAGTACTAATTAAATGGTTGGAAAATTCTGAGATGTTACTGTTCTTTAAATAACGGCGATGTTCCTTTATTCTTATATTTAAGTTTCTCGCGGTTTGAGAGATATAAGCCCTTATAGAAGCCTAAAAATTTATGTATTTAGTTTAGTTTTAAATTACACCTGCTGATGAGAAGAACTGCTCCTCTCGAAACTATTGTTTTGTTTAAATTAAACTCTAAATGTGAGTATATTACAAGGTTCAATTTATTGGAATTGAAATGTTTTAAACGATCGCTTTGAAATATTTTTTTGTATGATTTGTGTAAATATCCGCAAATTAGTTTTCAGCATTACTTAAGCAAGAAAGATAATCAAGTATTATTTTCCAAAAATGCATTACATTATATTCATTCTAATTTAAAATATTTCTTATTCATTTTCTGCTCACCATAGAGCCCGCACTTGTAATGGCTCGATTATTATTGATTCAAGTTCTGAATGTATTTGAACAACAATGCTGTCCACATCGATTCTATTAGATGTTATAGCTGTTATCTGTGGCCCCAATCATCGCTCGCTCACAGGAAAAACCTCATTTTATTCATATTATATATTACCATTACAGAGACAATTAGTATTTTAACATTTTATTATCAAATTAATATAATTAAAGAAGTCTCACAGAGACGAAGCTAATTAAGCTTCAAATTTTTGGCACAAAACTCTGATTTGCAAAAAAATCTTTTTTTTTCGATAAGTTACATCGCAGATATTATCACATAACAAGAAAATAATAAGCTTTTTTCATTTCAGTCAAACCCTAGCGATATGAGAATCTACAAAATCTACATGGTCAGCGCATAAATAACTCCGCCAATTTGAAATAAAAAATTGTTGATGAAAAATATTTACCAATGTACGCCGCCGTAAACAATGATAGGAAAAAAAATGTAATAGTTTTAGTGATTTGAATTTGAATTTTTTTTTAATGCCTCAAGGTTCAAACCCTAAAGCAGGGTTTGAGGATATATATCACGATATTTATGACTTGATTTTTATTTTCGAAATTTATCCAAAACAACTTTCTACGGTCGTTAATAGATGGCGCTAGTTATATTTTAAACAATTCTACGGGTTATTTTTTTTATATTTTCGGTCGTTACTACATAGCGCTAGACGTATTTTAAAAAGTGTTACGGTTGTTTTTTAGTTTAATTTATTTCATATATGAAAATATAAAATAAAAATACATATATTAAACAACCGTAACACTTTTTAAAATACAATTATAATCCGGATTATAATACGGATTATAATCCGTTTTTTATTTCACATAAATAAACAAACACCCATAACACCACATTAGAAAGAGCAACTTTCATAACTTATATATATAATAAATGCATATCTTAGCTTTTTTCAGAATGCAATTAATTTATTTAATAAATAGTATTTCATGTAGAAAATAAAAAATAAATTTCATAATTATTTCCAATTTGTATCAATCGACGCGACGTGTGCCCTAAAGTGTCATTTGTATTTGGTAAATTTTATCCTAATTTATCAATTTGTTACTCACTGAATAATGAATCATTCCTGTCGAAGTGGTGGTTCTCTTTTCAATCGAAATGGACTTTGCTGGACAGACTATATTGATCTTGACGCGTATTTCTTTCCAATTATTTCCTGTAGACGTTTTCTCTAATTTTTCTAGACAACCTCGTATAAACGTAGGTGGTGCTTCGGAAGGCTCACGGTAAGTGATACGAGAGCAGTAAACAAGCGGTCGGGATTTTAGCTCTCCATCTAAAATCCGCGATCTACTGAGGAATTCAAGTCTAAATCTAAATTGCCTCTTTATTTATTTATAAATTTTGGTTGCAATAAACATAATAAATAAAATGTTCTGCACATATACAATACAATCATATAAACAATAAATACAGGTTTAATACAAATAGAAAAATTTACGAAGAGAAATGTAGTGATTTATTTGATTAATTATAATACAATATTACAAACAATTTGCTATCTTAGCATAATAATAAAAATTATACATATTAAAAAAACAATTTCGTTGTATATCTGCCCCGTAAGTTTTTAACTTCCTGGAATTCACAACTAAAAAACAAAATAACACTGCTGGAGTGAGACTCGAACCTCGAATACGCGGACAGCAACGCAGCCATTAGTTGACATAGCCACCACGGCTTCTCCGTGACTCGTAAAAAATATTCTATATATACCATACTATATATGCTACACATTGTAAGGGCTCAGCTAAGACGCGAATCATTAATTTACGCCCCCTAAGTTCGAAGTTTGACAGGCTTTTTATTTTATTATGTATTTACAAGTTGATTAATATACAATACTATGATTCTCCCGTACATAGATTATTGTTCCAGTATATTATTTATAAGCAACGAAGGAATGCTAAAGAAACTACACATAGTAAAAAACAGAGCGATGCGCGTAATACTGAAGTGTAATAAGAGAACTAAAATAACAAAAATGTTGAATGCCCTAGGACTGGAAACTGTTAATCAAAGAATAATATATAATGTAATGGTCCAAATATTTAAAATTAAACATGGATTAGTACCAAAATACTTTGATGACAGGATGAAGCTGAATAAGGATTTTCATTCCTATAATACAAGAGGAAGCGACATCATAAGACTACCAAAGAAAAAGAAAAACACCTCACAAAATTGTATCATGTATAAAGGTTTAAAAATCTTCGATAGCCTACCAAAGGAAATTTAAAACATAAGGAGAATTAAACTGAAGTGCAAAAATTATGTAATAAAAACTTTTAAATGATTAGATGGAATGCAACATGTCCAAGTGAAATCATGTATTAGCCCACACAACATTATGTGTGGAACTAAATTATTAAGATAAATAAATAAAAATAAATATATAAATAAATGATACTTAAATTATGTTCCGTGATTTTTCGAGGGTTTGTCCGATGAGTTGAAAAACTCATTCCAGAAAGAACAAAATTACACGCTACGATTAATCAGAAAAATGATCAAAAAACTTTAGACCACCAAAATTATGTACCTACATGAATTTTTTTTAACTGTATACAATGAATTATTTTGAGTTGCTTTAATCTACAAAAATAACTGCACTATAAAAGAAGTATTGTTAATAAGATTTTAATTTGTAATACGACAAAAATTTTCAATATATAATTAAAAAGATTTATATATAATTAAAAAGATTTATACATAATTAAACTGGA
>JADDOH010002761.1:0-15425 GCA_016648135.1 Agrypnia vestita
AAAAACCGACAATCCCTTCAAATTTTCAAATTATTGTACATGACACCAACTGCAAAAAAACTAACTGCAATGACAAATGCTCAACCCTAGAATCTAAAAGAGAACTAAAATACCTTGGTGTAATAATAGACCAACACCTAAAATGGCACAGCCACATTAGCGAGTTAGTCAAAAGAATAAGGAAATGCATATATATGTTCATAAGATTGCGTAACACACTAACCATAACCATAGATAATTTTAAAATGGTTTATTACGCTTCTGTCCATGCACTACTCCAATATGGAATCATTGGATGGGGAGGGGCGTATAAAAACATCATAAACACAGTGAAAGTAATCCAAAGATCAATTATAAAAGTAATATTAAAAAAAAGAAAAACCTTCTCTACACAATTACTTTTCTCTAAATTCCAAGTTCCAAAGTTAGAGAATGTTTACAAAAAAACGTCAATTATACAACTAATTAAAGAAAACATAACTGCTAAATTTGAAAAAAACACATCATTAAGATTCAAAAATAATTTTAAAATCCCAAAATATAATACCAAACTGTGTCAACAAAACTACATATACTTGGGCATAAAAAACTTCAATAACCTACCTACAGATATTAAGAAAATCGATGACTTACAACAATTAAAGAAAAAAATAAACCAACACTTTAGATCGATACAATTTGACAATGCATAACAAGACATATAGCTAACAAGACATATAGCAATTGACAATGCATAACAAAGACATATAGCTAAGGAACAAATAAGCCAAATCCAAAATAAACTAATAAAGTGTAAGCCCCTCACCAAGCACATGAGCAAGTCTCATTTTTGGAGAGGCAAAGCAATAAAATAAAATGTATTTAAGTAGATTGTAATAGACGAATGTATTATGATTTAAATGTAGTTTTAATATTAAATAAATAAAAAAAATAAAAATAAAAAAAATTCTTTAAAGAAAGCACTACACAATATAAATATGCTATGTAATATTGGTGAAACTTAATGGTGTCCGCGTCAATAACATCAGATACGCCAACGACACTGTTATTCTAGCCGATAGTGTTGATGACCTTCAAGTGCTTTTAAATAGAATTAATGATGCTGGAATGAGGTTGGGGCTGAACATGAATCTAAGTAAAACCAAATTCATGGTTTTTACCATCAGGACTACGCAGGGGCAACTATCTGAACAGGACCAATGTGGAGAGAGTGAAGAAATTTAAATATTTCGGTAGTATCCTGGAAAAGAACTTTGATTCTGAAACCGAAGTGTCATGTAGGATAGAGGTAGCTCATGCAGCCTTCAACATCATGAAATGTAATAATTGCGACGACAACCTGAATCTGAAACTTCGACAAATATGTAATGGTTAGATGCTATGTTTGGTGTCATGCTTTTAAACAGAGTTGAATCACAGACTCTCAAAATAAGTACTGCCCAACTTGAAGCATTTGAAATGTGGTTGCACCGTAGAATGTTGTGGATAGAGAGCTAGAACTGAGAGAGTTGTTGACAAATATCAAAAGGTGTCATACTCGGGTCACATGCTTAGAGGGAAAAAGTACAACCTTTTATATTTAATCATTAAGGACAAGATCGAGGTGAAACGGGGTGTGAAAGCAGAGCTCATGGCTCTGTAATTTATGAGATTAGACAGGGATAAGGACGGTGGAAGAGATGTTTCGAGCCGTCAGAGACAGGGAGATGTATTCTCAAGTGATAGTCAACGTTGGGTGAACCTGACACAACACTAGGAGAAGAAGAAGAAATTCAAATACATAATTCGCAATAATCATGAGTAATGTATTGTTAAAAATTATTCCATTAAGGTTGGACATTCACTTTAGAAGTTTGAAATTCAAGATATTCGGTCATTTGATCGTGCTCTTCAAAACGAGTGTGAAAGGTAATCTGAATATACCGGGTGCGAATGTGCGGCAAAACAGACGGTGCAGTTTTGAAAGGCCGGTACATCTCGTGTGGCGGGGGTAGGAACCTGTGAGTGGTCTCATTGTTTCGGGAGGATCTTGCCGTTTTCAGTCGTTGCCATGGGTCGGTCCGGATAACACCGGGGCTTTGCCGTCCGCACATTTCTTGAAAATGGCCGTTCTGTCATCGCCACCCAGCGGGCCTTTCGGCTGCACTTCAATCTTGCACATCGTGATACCGTCCCTCACCGCACTTTAATCGTGACTTGGGTGCGCACATTAGAAGGAACTGGTTCCATATGAGACTTAGGGGTTTAGGAAGACCCAAAACCGTAAGAACAGCTGAAAATTTAACGAGAGTGAGAGTAGCTATTGAACTGTCGCCTCGGCACTCTGCCCAGAAGCATGCAATTGCATTGGGCATTGCTGACCGCTCACTTAGGAGGATTTCGCATCAAGTCTTATCATTCCATCCCTACAAGATTATGATTGTCCTAGAGTTGAAACCTCCTGACTATGAAAACCACATGAACCGCTGCCAATAAATGTTGAACCGAATGCATGCAAAGTCAATTTTTTTTAGTAGTAACGAGGCCCACTTTCATCTCTGTGGAGCAGTGAATAAAAAAAATTTTCGTTACTGGGCTGAAAATAACCCAAGGCTACTTCACGAGAGACCTCTTCACTCCACAAAAGTGTGGTGTGCGATTTCCAAATTTGGGGTGATTGGGCCATATTTTTTCGAGTAGAATGGACAAACCATGACTGTAAACGCTCAACGTTATGTTTCCATGTTGGAAAGTTTTTTTGAACCTTAATTGGAAGAATTAATGGAGGAAACAGATTTCGGAGATATCTGGTTTCAACAGGACGGTGCTATGGCCCATACTGTGTCGAGCCCATACTGCGACAGATGTTCCCTGCGCGCCTCGTCTCTCTGACTGTCTGAGTGACGTGGGATGACCCGCACGCTCTTCTGATTTAAGCATTTGCGACTTTTTCCTGTGGGGCTATCTGAAGGAAAAAGTTTTTAAACATCGGCCTCACATCTTGGAAAAACTTAAGGATCGAATTAGAGAGAAAATCGCTGCTATGCTCATCGAGATATGCCAAAATGCAGCCGAAAACATCAGAAATCGCCTTCAACAATGTATCGCTGCTGGGGGCCATCATCTTTCTGATGTCACCTTCAAGACTTGATGCCTAAAACGGCATGATGTACCAAATAAAATAAAATTAGCCTGAGCCGGGAAAATGGCAGAATGGAAATTAAAATCAAGTGAAGATTGAAGAAGCCTTCCATAAATTCAAAGATAACTAAACATTTTTGATTACGGCCATAGATTTTTTTCGCAAGTGAGAACAGCAAAAATATCAATATGAACGTCGTGATCTTTGCATTAACGTCATAGTTTCTTCAGGTTTTACTTCTTTGAATGTTTTTTTTGGGTCCCTTGAATTAACGAGGTTCTACTGTATGTGTATATAATAATAATATATCAGATCTCCCGTACGATTTCAAGTCAGGAATGTGCAGAAAGAGTCTACATTTATTTAGCACTTGTATATGTTGTATAAGACGAATAGGAATGAGCTGAATAGCAAACTCAAACATATCTTCGAGAACAAAGAGATCCCAATTAGCCTAAAAAGAAAAGCCTTTGAATCATGCATACTGCTAGTGATGACCTATGGAGTGGAGACCATGGCCCTTAAAAAGAAATGTGTAGAAAAACTCAAAACCACACGACGATCCATGGAGAGATCCATGCTTGGAGTAAGCCTAAGAGATAGAATTAGAAATGACGAAATTAGGCGCAGAACTAGAATAGTGGATATCAAGGATCATGTAGCGAATCTAAAATGGCCATAGGCAGAACATGTTGCAAGGCCTCGCAGAGTTCTGAAATGAAGACCTTGGGAGAATAAAAGAGGTATCGGAAGACCTCAAAAGAGATGGGCTGACGATATAGCCGCTGTGGGGGGAAAGAAATGGCTACAACTAGCAAACAACAAGGAAGGATGGAAGGGTATGGAAGAGGCCTGTATCCAGCAGTGGAGAGATGAAGGATGAAGAAGAAGAAGAAAAAGATATGGTGTCCGTACCTTGGATATTATCCCATCACAAAAGGTCAAAGGTTTTGAAAAGTACAATCTAAATACGATTGCATACATTTCAACATGCATGAATGAGGAAAATGAAGTACTAATCTCAAAGAGGAAATTCAAGTACTTTGAACACATTCTGAAAAGAAAAAAGTCAAGCCCAACTCAATTGAAGAGGAGGAATCAAAGAAAGTACTATGTGGGAAGATATTTCTGCAATATATGTATGTCAAAATTTTGCGTTTCAGTTTCCTGCAATCTGATACTTAAATTATAGGTCTTTTCATATAAAGAGATGATTTTAAACAATATATTGTATTTACTCCTGCATTTTGAGACTTCAAGCGTTATTTAAAAGTTAGTTTTTTTATTAAAAACATGTTTATTAATATGTAAAAATAAAAATTCGAAAGTGTGAAATATGTCAACAAATGACGCAGTCTGCGCGCCGTCGGTAGAGGCGGACGCTCTTTCGCCTTCCATTTACTTTTTCATATCAAAATCACTATAAACATGTTTTTATGCCAAATTTGACATTAATTCAAAATAATATTATATTATATATTCAAAAGCAATCTATTCATCGCAGATAATAAGTTTTTTTTAAATTTTATTTTATATTAATTTGCTTTTCTACTTATAATCCTACATTAAACCAACATCACTTTCGCTGTCCTGACGCGTGATTTGATGACCTTGAAAGCCTCGCTATATTCGTAGAGATATTGTAATTTGTAAAGTCAAGTAAGATATTAATTTATGACATAATTTTAAAAATATTGATAAATGATTGTTAATTTTCTTTTTAATTCAATACATATTGCTGTAGTAGTTTTTTATTCTAGATAAAAATTATTTGAATTTAATTCAATTCACAAGTGTTTTGACATTTCAGCTGGAAGTCAAAATAATATCTGAATGTGCTTATAAGTTTTAAATTAAAAAAAAGTGATATAAGAAAAATTGTTGTTTACTATTTTTTTACAACACATAAATTGGTGGAGAAATATAAATATGCTTTTTTTAAATTCTAGACATGAAACATTTAAAATTCGAATGATAAGTACGCGAACATTCTCGGGCGGTTCCATATATTGTTTAAAATCATCTTTTTATATGAAAAAAAAACGTTCGAAAACCATCAAAAAACGTAAAAATTTATTGCAAATTTAAAAGCCTGTAACTTTATTAATATGAATTGAATTAAGAAAACTTAAAACTTATAAAAAAACATATTATGCCTACATACAAATATTAATTAAAACTTTGTTCGCCCTAAAAAACTAAAACGATTTCTTTGGCCGCAGCCTGTTGATAAATGATTATATTATTGTAAATAATGTTCAGTTTATTACTTTTATATAAGAACAAAGGTTCTATCTAAGTTATTACCTTAAAAAAACTGCAGCCTATTATATATAAGGGGGAAAAAGATAAAAAGAAATATAGCATAAGATATGTGAGCAATATATCTGCATATACATATATGAGGTCTGGATAAAAAAGGTTTATGAGATAAAAATATGTATGTACTCACAATTTACACATACAAAAAGATAAAAAGAAATATAGCATAAATAACGTGAGCAATATATCTGCATATACATATATGAGGTCTGTATAAAAAAGGTTTATGAGATAAAAATATGTACTCACAATTTACACACTTTCTCTTGAAAAAATGTTAAATTGTCTGAAGTAAAACTGCAATCTTATATACAGAATAGCTATTAGCAAAATCTTTGGAGGGAAGCTTCTTCATTCAACTTTGAATAGAAAATATTCTTTACCCTTGGGTGAAATGTTGACAGACAAGAAGGTAAACGACATGCCGCATTTTATTATTACACCTATCTATTTTTGTACACATTTTCTAGCTCAGTGAGTTAGTGTGTATTTTCCCCCCTCCAATTCCCCCCTCACAAATACATACTGGAATGAATTACATAAAGCTTAACTTTTTGAGTGCAAATGTCGAAAAAATAATTTGAAGATTGACAACTCACCACGCAGAACAACTGATACATGTACTTAAATTTTATTAATACCTTTGTGTTATTGCTGTAAAATTGGGTCTTTTAGAGGATGTTTGGTGCCAACATTCTCTCATAAGTGCATACACTGTCCTCGGACAGTCTGTGGGACATTGCAGAAGTTGTCTTCCTCGGACCATTGATATCACTTCTTGGTTGCTATAACTAAAATAAAATAAAAAGCAAATAAATTATGAAAAATATTTAATATAATACATAGTTATTGCAAATTTTAATGCCTTCATTAGATCCTATTTGTGATGCCTGTTTTTTTTCAACACTATTGTCCAGTGTACAAAGGCCTTAAAATCTTCGATAGCCTACCAAAAATAATACAAGATACAATGAATATAAAGGGGTTTAATCTGGAGTGTAAAAAGTTGATTATGATGAACTTTTAAATGACTAAAGATATGTAAGTAATACAATATGTTTGAAATGTAATGAATTAGCCCATAAAACATATGCATGGAACTAAATAAACAGTGTATTAGAAAATAAATAAAACAACCACAAAAGCGATTGTTAACTGCCTTATGCCTTTGGACGTATGCGATATGCACACCTACTACCGACAAAATACTGCTAATCCGTATCCGATATGTGGCAAACAATAGCGTTCATAATAATATAAAGAATACCGCAATGAGTGATTCAGTCTTGTTGACGATTCACAAATGCAACATTAGTAGTCATAAACGCCAAAACGGTGTGGCCAGCGTGATTAATCGAGTGATAACTAAAGGAGGTACCTATCAAATAGTGCAATTAATTTTTCTAAATGTGAATATTGAACAAAATTTTCTAGAAAATTACTGAAGCGACAGCATAGTAAAAAGTGCTCTTCGGACATGTGATTAGAGATAATTAGCGCGAATTAAGAAACAGTGTGAGGAATATTCTAGAAACATTTAGTAACCATAAATGTAATGACAGTGTGAACCAATTTAATTCGTGTCCAGTGACTTTTTGCAATTTCCTCTTTATGGCTTTGTCTTCAAATTATTAATGCTCTGGAAAATACGAAATAACATAAATAAATAAAAATTGATTTTCTCTACAATAAAGTTAATTAATAATTATTGTTGAAATGATTTTTTAATAAAATGAAGTAAGATAAAAAAGTAAAAATTAAATGTAAAAAAAAATTCACATCCAATATTTTAAAAAACTAATGGAGTTGACATTTATAAAACAGTGGAATTGAAATCCCTTGAATCGCCACAGAGCACCATAATGGTTGGCGCTGGCAAGCGGCATGGCGGTATGACGGACAAAAGATTGACAATACATGCTTTGTTACATTGCGTTGAGAAATAATGTCAATTATATCCACTGTCCTTTGTCTGTTATTTCACATTTTTATCTATTACTCGGTTGAATCTCATCCGATAATACTAATTAATGTCTCAAATTACATGGAAATATTTAATAAAAGATTAGCTAAAAGGACAATGGCGTGAACCAAATAGTTGTCACGTTATTCATATTTTTATAAACACCCGGGTCAGATCACCATCGCAGAGGTGTTAATATCAGACTTTCTTTATATATTTTATTAAATTTTTAGTGCGCGAACAATATGCCTTCAATGTAACATTCCCTAAGAGATTATGAAATAGTAAACACACGTCCAAGCTCGATCGGCTTCAAATTCCCACTGCTGTTTATGCCCAAGAGTTAAAGACAGGAAGGGCAGAGAGCGATGTATCATGTGCTCCAAATATATATACAGTGAAACTCGCTTAATAAATTCACTTTTAATAAGTTCTCCCGCTAAATAAGTTTAAATTCTGCGGTCCCGAAAAAGTCCCATACAAATCTGATAATTTTGTTAGGTTTAATAAGTTTCCTGCTTATTTTCGTTTCTCGCCTAAGTAGTGCTAATATTTTTAGCTGAACTCAATTTATTCATACAAATAAATCTTCATAATACGTTTTTCGGAAGACGAAATTTTGTTAAACATTCCCAAAAGTAATATTTCGAGAAATGGGCGCAATAAAAATTAAGTGGTTTTGGTGGTGTAACAAAAGTTCTAGGGGCTGAAAAAACCCTGCAGTATTTGAATAGACTAATAAAACAATTAACCCAAATAAATCTCAAAATTCACAAAATGGGCAGCTTACAATAAATAATTCTTGCAGAGCCATAAAAGTACTTTGACAAAAACTCTATTATTTGAAAAGGCAAGACAATAAAACTTAATCCCCAATATAAACAAAGAATGCTTGGCTTTCAAATGTACTCCTATAATACTCGCAGAGCCGCATTGGTGATATTAATTTTTGATTTATTTTCATGCTTAACTATGCAAACATTCTTAATTGACCGAAAAATCCATTTCTGAGAATACACAATTACATTAGCAGGTGCACCTGATAATTTACAATTCCAGAAGCCCTTTCGGTAGGTACTACTGTAATATTTTGTTTCATTTTCGTCAATATTTAACTCCAAAATATACTGTAATTTAATTAAAATTCACAAGTATTTATATCAATTATACTCTTTATTTTTAATTATTTATTACATTACCTTGCTTCCTAGGTCTATTTAGCTCATTAAAATCATTCATCATTTCAAATGCGTGAAATAACTGCCGATAAATTCAGTAAAACAAAGCCAGCAAAACAAGCCAGCGCCACACTGCGCGGATGTCGGATGTCGCGGTCGCGTCATTTCGTCGAATGTCCGCGCAGTGCGATTGACAAGTGCGTATTATATAAAGCCATGTATTCACTAGGGGACAAATCGCGAAACATTCCGCTCGACATGTCGCATCAACATCTACGCTCATGTTTCGGGGACAATGACGCGGTCATTTGACGTGTACACACCGGGACTCACATATCTTGTCGCGGAAATGTCATCCGATGAGGTTATGGATGACAGCTGCGGTATCTCATTTGGCGAAAACGGGGTTCCGCGCAATTCGAAATGTTTTTTTGGGTCGCAATTTCAAATTAACGAGGTTTTACTGTAGTAAATTGAATATTATTAAAAACAAGGTCCTTTTTGCAAATAATTATTGTTTTCCAGACGTCGCGGAAATATATCGCCTTATGAGGTTATGATGATAGCCGCGTATCTGTTTATGTTAATGAGTTTATCGAAAAGTAAGAGGAGAAAAAAGAGGAGAATGCGAAATTATTTACTGCAAAGAGAAAGAAGGACGGACATTCTATGCGATCTTCGATCGATACAGCTCGATGAGTTCGAGAACGATTTCGTTTCCCCGCATTGTCATCTTGACAGATACAGCGCATGCGTATTCACTTGTAAACATACCACGTGGTACTGACGCTCCGCGGAATGTTGCAGTGAGTACGCTCGGGTATCGTGCGCATGGCAACGTTGCCACGGCACGTAGAAATGCCGCGCTATGTTGTGCGCGAGGTCGCGGAACAGTGCACGACGTTGCAACGTCACGTAGACTCTATGCCGCGCGTGCTGTTGAGGGACAATTTGTCCCCTAGTGAATACATGGCTTAATGGAAAAAAAATTAGATACAGTAAAATGGAAGATCTGCGACGGAAGGTCTGCGCAATGTGGCGCTGGCCTCGCGTCGCGTGAAGTCGCGGGACGTACAATCCTAATTAAACAACTTGAGTTTAAAGACAATTAATCACTTAAATTACTCAATTCATAATTCAAGTACTCATATATCGTACAATAATTTTCGCGCGATTGTCGGCATACCCGACTAGCGAGTTACGTGTTTATAGTCGGCTTTGATCGGCGCAAATAATCCTTTAAACTTGTTTGTACTAATTTTTCTTTGATTATTTTTACTCCATGCTATTTTCATTCTTAAAAAATAAATCTGTTTTTGAATTATTTTCATTAAAATGCTGAAATTTAATTGTTTAATTTTCGTAGATATCATTGGGGGCTATTCATTACTTCCGGTTTAGTTTTGATTAGCTTGATTTGATTAGTTTCTTGAAAAATAAAATAAACGACCGACGGTTAGCGTTTATCCATGAATAAACTTTTCTCTTGAACAACAAGATATTTTAAAAATCTATTAAAAAAATTGTAAAACAAAATAGAACGGTTGAATACTGAGAAGTGAAATAATATTTAATAAATAATTTTATGCGGCGATTATTTATGATAATTTTTTATATAAGTAGTCGCAATCGCAAAATCAAACAACGTCGGTGCAAAATTAATTTGCCTAAACGAAATTCTTCTCATTTTGGTTGTATTTCTTCGAGGAAACAATCGGGAATATTAATTACGTAATATCTCCGATTGTTTTCTAATTAAGTTACAAAAAAACGGATCAAATTTAATTTAATGATAAAAAATATCACGAATATTCTTTGCGTCCGGGAAAATATTAAGGTATTGTGAAATCAAACGTAATTAAAATAAAGAAAATCGTTATTAATCTCAAAAGAATATTATTTAATGTATTATTGTGTTAAGATCGCCGAGTTCGCCCCTGAATTGGCGGGTTGTTTTGGACTTTGCCCCATTGAGTTTGTGATGAATTTAACCTGCCAACCTATTACAAGAAATAAGAAATAAAATAATAATTATATCGAATATCTCCAAAAGAACTATTTAAGATTAATTTATTACTTGTGTTGTGAGAGTCACGACTGCGCCACTGACGACAGGACGTCGATTCAAAAAAATAATAATATTATTCGTATTGGAGAAAAGTTTCACTACACCCATGTAGACGCGTAAATAGGTGTTGGCTCGTGATAGGCCTGATTTGAAAACATGATAGAAATTAACCAATGAGATCTTTGGTGGAGGGGGAAGCTTCGAGAAGGAATTTCCGATGAAAAAAGTTTATAAGTAGGTGTTGGAGCGTTAACTCGAGAGTTTTTTTGGAGGGTTTTGAACCGATAGGTCACGCTGGTTTCGTTTGTTTCGCGCGTTTTTACGGTATCTGAGATATAATTTCCAAAGCAACTTGTTTCGGTATTTGACAATCAGTTACGAAAGCATCCAAATTCATCGCTGTTATAGTGTCAAAATGATCTCATTATTGGAATAAAAACAGTTAGGATTCTTTTAAATGTATTTATAACCATCGAGAGTTTTTAATTAGTTGGTAGCTTCGGTTCGGTGAGCCAAGGCTCAACCACCTTATACACGTGTAGGTCAGGTTTATTACAGTTGCGCCGTGACCAGGAGAGAAAACGTTGTAAAAGTTGGAAAATGGTTATAAACTTATTAGTGTTTCGCTCCCGTAATTGGGCCTCTTGGCCTGTGGAAACGAAAAAAATAAAGTAATAAAAAAATAAAAAAATAAAATATAAATTAAATTCGGAAAAAAATTTTGATATTCCTACGTGTCCTGTATCTAGCCATGGAACAGCATTACGCGACATTCCACGGTCGAGTTTCAAAATGGCGGACTCGGCCGAAGTAGACACATTGTGTGAAATGCAAGTTCTAAACTCGGTTCTGATCACTTCTAGTTTGTTCTAAAAAGAGTATGGTTTCTGAAATATAAACGGGCATATTCTATCGAAGAAAGAATTTTGTGTGATGTTGGGCGATATATTGATTGAAACACAAATGTTTCTTTGGAATCTTTCTATGTTTATCGCGGATTCGATTGTGTCGAGTTATTTTGACATTTTTTTTCGCATTATGTAAGAATAATAAATTCATTAATGGTTGGAATATGTTTGTACCATCTGGAAAATGTGCCGTAGGCATAATTTCAAAAAAAAAGTTTAAAATTGAAGAAAAAAAAAACAGTGAATGACGCGGTATACTTGAATATTAAATATAGTACGTCGACATAAATAAATAGTTCACGTTAGTTAAAATTGAAATCCAATAAGATTTATTTATTTGCATTTTTCATGTATGATCATACTACATAACTTAATTATTAGATATTGATTTAGAGACCTTTCGCTTTCTGACAGATAGAATAAATAAATTAGTTAGCTTTAAAGGAAACTCTTGGATTGAGAGAGAAATTGTTCTAGAAGCGCGGGTAGTTGTCCAAGTATTCTAGCACTGTTGCGAGGCCGTGTGTTTCAAAATGGCCGACAACCGATATTCGAATATTACAAATAATTTAAATAATTGTTCATTATAGATTTCAACATTATACTCGGTTATAATGTTGAGAAAAAAAGCTCGTTCGAACAGAATACTGAAATACAGATATTGAGATAACTGTCAGCTTATTTATATGAGAGACTTTGGGGTATTTTCTATAATTTAACTTTGAGCTGTTTGTAGATTTAAATATTATTCTGAAAAAAATCCATAAAGGATATTTAGATTACCGTGTGTTTTGCAGTTATAAATGGACCAGATTCCTTGATATTCATGCACCATTTCACATTTTAAACGAAATATAAATTTTATAAACCTTAAAGACCAATATTAACCATTATGCTAGTATAAAGAAAAAAACACAGAGGAATAGAAAGTACCGAAAATACCATTTCAAAAAGCATTTTTATATAAAGTATGTCCATACAAAAAAAATAGAATTTTTAAGATAGTTAAATAAAATAATTTCCAAGTCAAGCCTAGATTGAATTGTTTCCTGATTTTGCTATAGTTAACTTTTAAATTCATATTATCTTTAGGTTGAATCGTTTCCTGTTAAAATTATTAACTCATAATTAGATTTTCCTATCTTAAAAAAAATCTACATTGATCAGAAAGAAAATATTATATTAATTAACTCTAAATACACGAGTAAATATTAAATATAGATAGTTTATTATGAACATTTCCTGTAATTTCAAAGTTTAATATAGAAATTGCGCGAAGTTTAGTACAGTTATTTATCAAAATATGTACATTTTTTACGTAAAATAAAAACACCACCTATAGACGGGGTCAAGAATTAAAAATGCGTCTTAGCTATAAATATTGAAATATGTGGAAAGGGTTTGAAAGGTAACCGATAGAGGGTATTTAAAATAAATAATAATGAAATAAATTAAGTTCATCATTGTATGTTCACATGAGATATATTATTATAAGATTCTTCGAATAGATTACATAATCAAATATTAACGGGAAGTCGGTGACATAACAACATTGGTATAGTTAAGTTTACAAATAGGGCGTGACGGAACATTTCATAATTACAAAAATCATAATAAAATCATAGCTTTCTATAAAAAAAATATGAATAATTGAAATACAATTTTTATTTATTTATTAAACATCAACGCGCTGTTTTCCCGTGAGAACAGGCAGAGAGTAAGTAAAGCCCTAGCTTACGTTTTAATATCTGTTTGTGCGGTTCGTTTACGCACTCGTGGAATGAAACATTGTATAGCGGAACCATCTTCCAGTATCTGGTCGATCCGATCGTGTCACATCTTTTGCGGGCGCCTTCGTCTAAAGTCACCACAGTGCATAAGATGCGCAAGAAGTCTTGTTATTCATTAATTCGCTCCAAATACTGTAACGTCTGGATGTTTCGGTTCATTTCATTATCACGAGCCAAAAGACCGGTCTTAAATTAAATTTAAAAAAATAAAAAAAATTCATTCCTTGAATCCAATTTAAAAGGAGTTACCGCACATACGTTAAAACATTGCCCTATAAGCGAAAAAAAATTAAGTTTTCATACTTATTATAGGTTGAGTATATAAGGAAAAGTTTTGAAATTAACAACTATTGAGTTATAAACGGTGTACATAGTCAGAAGGAAGGGAACTAGAACTATGTTAAGAAATCAAAGATATTTATTTAGTAATCCAATTTGATAGTTTACATTTAGAATGTATTTTATATCTTAAATACGGGAGGAAGATTCTGAAGTACATTCGTCACCTGATTGGAATTAGCAAAGTGAAAAAAAAAACTACAAAAAAAATATATAAAATTAAAATTGAAACAAAAAAATATAAGGATCCATAAATACTAATATAATGTGTGTGTATGTATGTATGTATGTATATATGTATATATATAGGAGTTTTCCAAAATATAAGAATTATCTACAGATATCAGTACGTAATAAAACAAAAAAAAGGGAGAAATCAAAAAAAAAATAAAAAAAATATTAAAAAAAAAAAAAAATGGTGTCGTATCCCTTGCTTGTGCAATCAAACAATACGACAGCCAGGAGGAAGCTGTGATGAATTTAACCTGCCACCCTATTACAAGAAATGAGAAATAAAATAATAATTATATCGAATATCTCCAAAAGAACTATTTAAGATTAATTTATTACTTGTGTTGTGAGAGTCACGACTGCGCCACTGACGACAGGACGTCGATTCAAAAAAATAATA
This sequence comes from Agrypnia vestita, assembly GCA_016648135.1. Taxonomy (NCBI): domain Eukaryota; kingdom Metazoa; phylum Arthropoda; class Insecta; order Trichoptera; family Phryganeidae; genus Agrypnia; species Agrypnia vestita. Next base: position 14,321 of record JADDOH010002761.1, read on the forward strand.
ATATTATTCGTATTGGAGAAAAGTTTCACTACACCCATGTAGACGCGTAAATAGGTGTTGGCTCGTGATAGGCCTGATTTGAAAACATGATAGAAATTAACCAATGAGATCTTTGGTGGAGGGGGAAGCTTCGAGAAGGAATTTCCGATGAAAAAAGTTTATAAGTAGGTGTTGGAGCGTTAACTCGAGAGTTTTTTTGGAGGGTTTTGAACCGATAGGTCACGCTGGTTTCGTTTGTTTCGCGCGTTTTTACGGTATCTGAGATATAATTTCCAAAGCAACTTGTTTCGGTATTTGACAATCAGTTACGAAAGCATCCAAATTCATCGCTGTTATAGTGTCAAAATGATCTCATTATTGGAATAAAAACAGTTAGGATTCTTTTAAATGTATTTATAACCATCGAGAGAATGAAGAGATATGTGCCAAATGGGAAGCTGGAGGAACGAGATACACACTTATGCAGAGTCTGGAGGAAGGGCCTTCTGAGCTATGGATTCAAGCCACTACAAGATTTCAGGATGAGTACCTTTTTAGTCTATATAATAGTATTGTTAAACTGTTTCTAAATGTTCTAAAATTTTTCTAAAGCAAATTTATCTACAGTTAATATCGAAGTAGGCAGTATATTCTTAGGAAAGATACATATTTAATTTCATTAAGCATAATTCAAATCATTTGAAAGAGGATTTAAAATGTAGTCGAATTTGGTTGTTTTGAGATTGCGACGTTCGACCCCTGGGAGACGTTCAATCATGAGGACAAAAATCCATAATTACGTGCATATTCTCTATATATAAAGAACTGGTTCTAACTAGAGAATTTCAAAAAGTACAGATGTGTCATTCCTCAATGGGGCGAAATTACACCTGTACTTGATTGAAGGAAGTAACTTCTAGGTGAGAGCGCTGTAGTTGCGAAATAGTTAATTCCGACTTGTATGAATATGAGAAGAGAGTGTTTGACTGATTTTCACGTAGGAAGTTATGCTGTAGATGACGCTTGGGTTTTGAAAACCTCAGTGGATACAGTATAGTCCCTGACTAAATAATATTAGAGAATAAATTCAAAAATAAAATAACGTGCCTTCGGAACGAGACAGCGG
>JADDOH010002762.1:0-28332 GCA_016648135.1 Agrypnia vestita
GTACCTGATCGTGCCAGGTCTTTCGCGGACGCCCTCTATTCCTGTTGCCTTCAACATTCGCCTCATATATTTTCTTAACCATCCTTTCCTCGTTCATACGTTCCACATGACCAAACCATCTCAGCACTCCTTTCTTTATTCTAAGAAGGATTTCTTTATTCTAAGAAGGATTTTTATTTTAAAAATTAAATCTTTTATGACCAAAATCAGACAAGCTCCCCCCCTCCAATATTTTTTTAATTAATGGCGCCTTAATAGGGCTACAATCCGACTTTTGAAAGATTAAGAAATTATTTTACGGCACAATGCATATTTAAACGCCGACATTAAACATTCTCTTATTTAGGGCGTGACTCTGACTAAAAATCATCATTCATTAGTGTGATCTGAAATTATTAATTAGTATGAAAATGAACTATGTAAAATATTTCCACAGTATTGCATCATCATTTAACTAAAGGCAAATAAGAAAAATAATTTCATTATATTTTGTAAATGGCAAAGTCAATTTAAAAATATTCACAACATTGCAAACATTTTCGAAATAATGCGATGTAAAATTGTTTGAAAAGACTTTACTATAAGTTTTGTTATCCAATTTTCACATTTAACGCATTTATCTATATGTTTTGCCTTTTTTAATCTTATGAAACCAAAATAATATGTAGGTAGGTACAGCGAAACCACTTCTGAACTTAATTCATTCCATATTCCCATAAGAATCAATGTAAAATGTATTAATTTGTTTAAAACCCCAAGAAAATTACCCATTATCTTCTTTATTTTATATTTCTTGCTTGAAATTCTATAAAAGTTAGGTTCCGTGTTAGCAAACCAAATATTTAAAGGTAGCAGTACGAGCTTGCCGGATGTTGGGTTACTTAATATTCTTTTTAACAATCTCGTTACCAAACACAGAACTGAAACTCGGCTGGACGCATCCATGAAGTTTCTCTGTAGGCAAATCTTATAAATATCTTAGCTGAATAGAGCGACCAAGCGAATACCGAGTTGTGCTAAAAAGGTTTGTTAAAAATTATAAAAATTTGAATGCCTTGGTATGGTATATGATGGGTATAATTTAATCTAAAAGATAAGGCAGAGTAAAATAAAAAGAAGAAAGGGCACTGGGAGACTGCAAAAGTCCTGACTCAGAAATATAACACTAAATAGAAAAAAATGTGTCTCCGAGCTGTTTGAAGAAAACAGGATAAAATGGTTGTCAACATTTATTAGTTGGAGAGGCACCAAAAGGAAAATAATATACTTATTTAATAAAATATAATTTTATCATATTTTTTATGCAAATGCTTTGTGTAAAAACATATTTTAAGATATTGTGTTTTTTCAGTAATAACATAGATATTGTCATTTCATGGAAAATTTGAGAATCACAACAAAATATATCATAATCATCATAAACACATAGGCCAGGCAGCCCTGCAAATAATGATTTTGTATGGATGCTGATTTGAGAAATACAAAAAGCAATTTCAAAATTTATTGATCATCATAACAACAAAAGTGATATGTGATCACAAATGATAAAGATCATCGTCAGTTAACTTTTTCCTTATATATTGGCAGTTTATTTATATATTTGTTTTAGAATTCATACATGTTTCTTAAAATCATGATTAAAAATAAAAAAAGGTGAAAAATTTGGCAAATGTAACAGGCATGTGTAATGGAGTTTACTCTGATATTATACCATGTACAAAAATTGTTGATATTGTACATGTTGAAATAAAATAAAAACGCTGATATTATACACAGGTTGTCTCATATCTAGTAGTAAAAGCTTCAGGGGAGTCTTCTCCATTCAATTTTGAACAGAAAATACTCTTTACACTTTGGGTGAAATGTTGACAGCTACAGAGATAAGCGACATAAAAGTTTGAAATTTTTGAAAAATATTTGACTTATTTTTTGTAAATGGACTGTCAGTACAGTAAATTATGTAAAATATTAAAAATTAATTTGTTTTAATATAAGTCAAAAACATTACAAAAAATATATTTTTAAAATTTCTGCAAGGTTTTAATAATTTCATTTGATTTGTATCAAAGCAAATGAATATTTAATACTCCATATAAGTTATTTTACAGAAAACGTAAATACAGAAATATTGAAAAATAATGCTAGCTTCGATGTCGCTTATTTCTGGAAATATCAACAATTCACCTAAAGTGTAAAGAATAATTTCTATTCAAAATTAAATGAAGAAAACTCCCCCAAAGTTTTCGCTACTAGCTATAGACACTCTATAATGCTTGAAAAAAATAGGTTAATTTGATAGATATTTCCATTTGATGTTATATGTATCAAAATATGTACAATTCAATCCTTCAAGCTATGAATTTAATTCACTTAACAATCCAAAATTTATTTTGAATATCTCATACTTTGTCTCTTATAGATAGTTGAACAACAATGTTTTTTTAATTCTCCTTCAGCTTTATTATTATTTTTGCCTAAATTCAATTACAAGTATGCTTTATACTCATCAGAACTGAGTTCAGATCCATTTGCCACATGTGAGACTACAGAAAAAATTCCACAATTGTTTTATTGATTTCAGTGCCAAGATAATGAAAATGAAATCCAAAAAGTCTGAAATTCAGATATAAATATATTCTGGCCAATTTGCGATTCTCCAAGAAAGTATTTGGTTGAATAGTTAAACATTTTTTTAGACATTGGTCCATATTACATCTCGTGGATAGCTCAATATCAGGATCATTGTTTTTATGCCCTATCTTCGCATAGGAGATCATAGTAGGTAAGCACACCCAGGTATAACATCAATTTGCATCACTTGTTCTATTGGTTTATCATCAATTGCCAGTTTACATCTTGATCTTGATAGGGACGGCTAGAGGTCAATTTTTTGGTCATGGCACTTCAAGGATGTCTTATTTACCAATATCCATTGAAAACGAATCTTCAGGAAAAAAGCTGATGGCATCAGACAATTCTGAACAATGAGAATATTCATAATTTATAATCAGAATAATTATTTTATCTAATGTATTGTTAACTAACGAGCTGTTCGTTGACATTTGACAGCCAAAGACAAGCGCAGGCGCATGCCGTAGATAAGTGGCGCATGCGCAGTACGGCGGGCAGGTGTGCCCAGTCTTTGAAATAACGAAGTAACGTGATTCGAAAGCGAAGATTTTGGAAGGGTTCTTACCACAGTGGCGAGACAAAAGCGAAGCGGTTCTTTTGTGTTTGAAAGATAGTATTGCGTTTCGAGCGAATAAAAATGTCAGATAAAACGTTGAAGCGAGAATAAAGATTTATTTTACGAGTTTAGTCATTTCATTTCGACCGAGTCACGACACGTAACAGTATGTTAATTTAAGATTTGCTGTTAACTTTTTCTTAAAAAAATAAAAATAAACAACATTTTCAGCAGACACCGGTACACAACTCATTTTCAAAGTGCTATGACCAAATATCAACTTGTTTACTATATTTAGATCTTCTTCAGTGAAAAAGAATATCTAAATTTGATGGTCATCCTGGAGATCGTTTCCCTGAGGTTCTTGATATTTAGATTCTTAATGAAATTTTAATAACATTCTTTGAATTGTACAACCACAGTAAATATGGTGAATTTGAATTATCGGGGTTTTACTGTAATAAGCTCTCAGTAGTGATGGTCAAAACCATTATTTTAGGTTTATATCTGATTGATAACTAATGATGGTATTTTAAACGGAGACTATATCTGATCGTGTTGATGATTGGGAACTGATTTCTCGTAATTCGACAGGCAACCATCGGTACTAGACAACATATACAATTGAGTTACTGATCATTGATACTAATCTCAAATAACTGTAGACCTCTTCCCATTAAAGAAAGACAACCGAATTTGTATGCGTAAGTCGTGCGTATGAGGAACATTGTTTTGTTGTGTAGTTTATACCCATAAACACCAATACGATGAAACAATATGAATCATATGCACAACTTACTTTGACTAACTAATTCGACTGTCTTTCTTAAATGGGAAGAGGTCTACCATGTGCAACAAGTTATGATTACATTTTGATTATAATTGTGGTTTAGCCATAATTGCATAACTGATTTTTCACAATCCCTACATACAACCATCAGTAGATTTTTTTTAACTGTTGCCTAGTCTGGTTTGTGCACTAGACAACACCATTAACAACAGCACTAGCAATCATCAATGCAAATCTCAGATAATGTTTACTGTGTAACGATTTAAAATGTCAATTTTGACCATTACTAGTTCTCAGGTAATAGTGCTTAAAATTATCATTACATGGCAAAATTATTTGCACAATCAATTATACACGCTTCCTTCCTTGTTTAAGTATTCCTGCTAAGTTAAAACGCTTTGATACATTGGATGCACATACCATATTCTTCTTACATAACAGAGTTGAGAACAACATGTAATAATTCTCCATCTAAATCTTAGTAAACTTCGGTACCCAACTTATTGTCATCATCTTTATCCCCTTGTCCTAGTAGGGCCAGGGGCCGAAACCTCAACAAGGCACTTCCATACTTCCGTCTCCATATGTATTAAGCAGTTACTTTATCATCCTGTCTTCGCACACTTTTTTCTGTTGTTTCTTCCGACTTAATCTGAGGCAGCAGACCAGTCACCATCCTTCCAGGGTCGCCAAGAGGATACTGCTTGGTGAATGTTCCTCTGATATTCTTAAAACATGTCAAAACCACCTCATTTCGGATTTCTCTATATGTAGGGACTCCATGCTGAGTGTGTGTGTTACGCCAGCACCTTTCATTCTATCCGCCAGCGGAACTCCCACTAGCCCCCTTAACCTTCGGTGTGCCGCGGCGCAGCAGATGTTTACACTGCGTGCCGCACTAAATAATACATGAAAGTGCTATTTTTACTTGTTTTTTTATTAAAATTCATCATTAGACGCCACTAATCTTTAATTTTTTTTTCTAATGTTAAAGTTTTTATAAGTACTTGTTTTATCACATTACCACTGTAAATTTTTATACTATAACAATTTTTTTTCTAAGTGTTGCCTTACCCAAGGATAATGTTTATAAAATAAAATACTGAACTTACATTGGGGTTTTGTTTGTTTTATTTCATATTTCGATAGATTTTACAGCCGAAGGTACAAAAACAATGTAATATTATATCAATAAACTGAATAAAAAACATATTTGAAAATGAGCATCATTGCGAGCGCGGATCCACGCAAGAGGCAAGGCGATTTGAATATAAATTTGGAGTGAACCAAGATTTATTGAAAAGATAACTTTCCAAAATCATAATGTACGAAACAAAATTTTTCATATGATGTATGATTCGCAGTAAATGCGAAATAAAAAGATAACCGAAGACAAGACTCATGCAGTAGCAATGGACAATGAGAACTTTTATGTGAATTTATTCAAAGATTTGTCATTTTTGAAAGTATTGCAAAATAATAAAACTACAAAATAAACAACTTAGGCCCGGTTGTTTCAAGTTGGATCTAAGTGTTCGTTCAAAGCATAGATTTTTGCATTTTCCACCAATCAGTCGAAACCGTTTCGTAAATTCTTTAAATAAACGCTTACTTTAATCCAACTTGAAACAACTGGCCCTTAGACACCTTTATCAGCAATTACTTCAGTAAAAAACCACCACACACCTTTTGCATCGATCATAGAAAAATTGGCTTACTTTTAGTTCATTCAAGAATGAATTTTACCTTTTTTACACCATTCTGATCGGTTGACAATCTTTATTCACCCAGTAAGAACACATGCGAAGGGATATTTAGTTTTATTCTGTAATATTATAAATGGAAAAAATTTACGCAGGTTTAGAAGCGCGAATGCGTGCTGCGAAAGTTTACGCGGGTAGTACGGATCCGCACTCCAGCACCAAAGGTTAAAAAACTCAAAAGTTCTTATGCACTTTTACAATTAGAGTGTGAATATAAACATTTTATATACGTTTCGCAGAAGGCCTCATCCTCCAGCTGGAATAAAGTAATCTTCTATCGTACATCCTCCAACTTACCATCTACTGCAATCAATTTGCTCTTGTCTCCTAGGCCATGATTAAACACAACTGGTAGTTCAGACTTATAAAAATTTATGTTGCAGGGACCGAACCCAATGATTATTTTAATTTTAATTAGATTCATTAGACTGATATAGTCAGTTAGATTCATATCTCGTAGAACCATTGCAGTCAAAACGAATTCAAATGAAAGGCACATCACCTTATTATTCTGACAGCATTCTCCAGGTACATGTACTGGCGACAGGCTTTTTTCCAATTTTTGCCCAAAATAAATGAATGATAATTAAACTTTTATAGAATCCCGATTATCCAAGGAATGTGGATAATGACATCTCTCTCATAAAATATACAGCTGTAGTAGTTTCACATTGGTTATTTATGACGTTATTGAAGATAACATTTTATCTGAAGCGTCATTAAGAAAAAAACACTTTATTCCTTAAAAATCTTTGATAAATTTTTTGGTATCATGGTTGTCCCTTGCCTGTTTGCCGTGGAATTCCACAATTTGACAAAAACATTTGGCTCAGATAAAGGTCATTATTATGTCAATGGTGTATAAACTTGTACAAAAAAAAGAATGGAATTATAATATACATACTTTATTGTGCTTTGAAGCAAACTTTTTAAATGAATACATGTATATTAATGTGTACGTGTGCGAGCATATATGTACAGAAACATAAGTATGATTGCATACATACACACATATATGTATAAAAATAGTATTAAGCTCAACCAGAATCCTATAAGGTGTTCAATAGGATAAAGGGGTGTAGTATAAACTTTACAATTTGCAATTTTCCCAATAAAGTTGTATCCTCCGTGTCACTCCGGTCATTCTGTAACAACAGGAAATTGAAAACTTCTTTACAAATGGTAGATAATTAAAAAATCATTTCATTTAAGATAGTTTATTAATATTTAAGGTATTACAAAACAATAGATATAAGAGGTTACAATTATTCTATATTTTGATTGAAAGGAACCTTTACAGAATCCGACAAGGCTTCTGGAAAGAGACCACTGTTCATGCGCTCTCCCACAACCTACACAAATTTCATTCTGATTATAAAAATATAGAAATTCAAATAAATTTTTTCTCAAACATACTCTAATGGGCATTTGCAAAATATTGAACGTCCTTTTTCTAAATGGTATTGTTGAATCTATTTTCACGCGCTGTACATCTGTTTACAGGACTATTTCAACAGCACTTTGACTCAGTGATAGCGGTGCGTGTTTGTTACCGCCAGATATTGAGTGATCGTAATCAAACCGCTATGACTGTAGAAAAGGAAACTCCGCCATATCAGGCAGCAACCCATGCAAATTGCCAACTTAATACAAATCTCAGAACCAGTTAAAATTATTTTATATCATTAAAAACATTTGATCAAAAAGTATCAAATCACTGTTGTATCTTAAATTAATATTTATAATAATTGATTAAAGTATATTATGAACCTTATAACAAAATATTAGATAAATAAGGACAATTTAAAAGACCTGCTGTGTACACAAACTTAATTATAATTACACATTTATTATAACTCCCTATCGTCCAACCACCGCACCCAACAGTGCACAATTCAGAAATGAATATTGTGACAAACTGCACTTTGGAAAACAATGTGTAAATCACATTGGGCAGCACAAGAGAACCTCAAATACTCACAACATGGACTTCCCACTGAGCGCAGGGACACACTTAGGGGTGTGCTGTTCTTACAGGAGATTAGCAACATCCTGTGGCATCTCATCAATAACAGTACTGTAATACTCCTCAATGTCCTTTAGCGAACGCCTGTCATCAAGTGTTACAAAGTTGATAGCAACACCTTTACGTCCAAAACGACCACCACGTCCAATCCTGAAAAAATATTTCAAATACATAAATCATGCTTGAAATATGCTAAAAACCTTTATTTTCTAATATGTCATCACCATATCACCATCCTCTAGTACAATGGTGACGAACGTAGGGCGTACATGCTGTAGATGATACCTACAAAAATTTAGCTGACAAGTGAACGATATACAGATTCATTATTTCCCAAAATTAATTTTATGATGTTCAAGGTAGATTGACTATTGCTTGCCCAACGTAACTTGGCGTGTGGCGAATTTTGAACTAAAACCTGCCCCGCCCGCACCCGGCAGTAACCCCTCGCCGTCATTCAGTTCATTCTCGTCTTTGAGCGCGAACTGTGTCATCTTGATTACCAATATACACTGAATTATTATGTCCAAAACATCGTAAACAGTCCGGGATGGTGCAAGAACAATTGCCAATGAAGTATTAAAGTTTTGCGAAGCTGAAAAAGCGAATAATGGACCGATATTACCGCTTGACAGACAGAACGGCCGCCATAGCTGCATGGTTTCTTTAGTGCTGCCCGAACAAATTTCTGTTAAAGGCTACGACACCGGTCACCGGACGTTCTGTATTGTGTAATAAATTTACACTCTGACAACTTGTTACGCGACAGCGACGCCCTCCCTCGCACGCCTATTTATAGTGGTACGTCTATAATGACTCCACTTGAGCGGGAGGGAATATTACTAAAAGTGACAACATTTGAATCAGACATTTGGGATTAAATATACAGCAGCAAAAAAACTCACGTGACAAACAACTGATATGGGTTTTTATTGGATATGAGTTCAACTTATGAAAATTTAGTAAAGTAGAACCTCGTTAATTCAAGGGACCCAAAAAAAACATTATGAATAATGCGGAACCCCGTTAATTTGAAATTCAAGTAACTAAACAAAAGCCATTAATTTTGGGAAAATTGTCTGTATTTTTGCGTGTTACAAGAAACCATTTCGAAGAAGCAATATTTATTATATTTGTGGGAGGTTTCTCCAATCTTCACTCGATTTAACTTTAAACTCCTTTTTTACACACAGCATAGTTATTAGAAATACAATCGTCCATAAATAACATCTTACAAAAAAATTAAACATTTTGCAACACAAATGCACACTAAAAGAAGAATTAAAAGTGGAAAAACCATTTTAAAGTGCTAAGTATGAAGAATGCTAGATCAAACTAAAACCATCCGCGTATATCTAGAGCCAACTAAAGAAAGCAAGCATAAGTTTCCCCAGTTTAAGAGATATAAGAGGTATAGACAAAGTGGATTCCACAGAGTGTCGCAAAATACATAAAGGACACTTCACACAAGTGGGCACGATCAGACATGCGCATTATTAGTTTTTTATAAATTGTTAAAACAATTTGAATTATATAACTTAGAAATGTATTGATTTAGGGTTAAAAATTACATTGTATTATGAATTACCAGGGCCTTCGAATTATCGGGGTTAATCTACTTTCAAATTAACATTTTGGGACTTGTGGGGTTTAAAATTTTTGATTATGGTGAATTTTGAATTATCGGGGTTTTACTGTATCACCTAAAATTACTCATGACATTATTATACTAGAACGAGTGGCCTCCAGAAAGGAATCTTACGATTATTAAGTCCAATTACTAATAACCTGAAGCAAGTTCAACATATGCATTAATCATTGATAAGGTATGGTACCAGGAACCTAAAACTAGCTCGAGCATTCTGCGAATAAGCTTGGAGTGGCAAATGAGTGAAGATAAAATTTAATTATAAAAAATTCCCATATATAACGATTTTTTTTTCTTCCTAATATGTGTACTTCGCGCCACAGAAAAAAGCTTAACCGGTCTTAAAAAAATTGTAAATGGTTTTGAATAAGACCCCATTGTTGGTTCATATGGGTGCTAACATAATTAGGCATTCAGCAAAGTTATTTAAAACTAATAATGTCCCTATGGAATCTGACACATTTAAAATGAGCAGTCACATAAATTTCGTACTTTGCCGCAACTTCTCGTGTGCGGTAAAATACGGGTTTCTTAAAAATATAATTTATTCTCCCTTATTTAGTTTTTTATTTATTTAACTCAACATATGTGCATATAGTTTTTTATTTATTTAACTCAACATATGTGCGTATCTCACATAATTTGAATCAACGCATCTTAGTGAGAAAATGCCGCGCCGGTACTTCTGACCTTCAAAAATGACATACACAATGATCAATGTAAACGTTCAGTTATAACGTAAAGAGTGATGAAAGTTGATGATAATAGTGAAAACAAAAAATTAAATTTTTCTGCTAATATTGCGTAATAAATTATTGCAAAGGTGTTCAAAGTGGTTGACTCGAACTCCGCAGGCAATGCACTTGCGGCGGGATTGTGCCCTGCCGAAGGCGTGGCGGCAAGGTTTTTGCTGTTGCGGGATTATTCTCCGTCGGGTGTTAGCGCAAAGAACAATGCGCAATATTATTATTTTGTTTCAACAAACTTTTTTCATTATATAGTAAAAGCTTGTTAATACAAACAATTATAATTTCTAAATTCGGTATAATTCAAAAAATTTAATCATATTTTAACCAACTCCCTATAATAGGAAAAAAGGTTAATTTCAAATAGGAAAAAAATTTCAGACAAAATTATGAAATGATGTCATTTGTGTAAATTGTTAGCATTTGCTAGTGTTTTTTATACCTGGGCTGAGGGAATGACCCCTCGCCCTCACAGGCCTTCAATCATCTATGTGACAGTAATAAAAGTCATAAAACTTCCCCAAATGGCTGCACAAGGTAAGGATGTTTTATGACTCCTGTTTTATGATATCCCGCCAAAAGATGAGATTAGTTGAAGTTTTGTCAGTTTTGGAGTTTTAAATTGTTACATCTTTGTGTTTTATTGAAATTGTTACATCTTTATGTTTTATTAAAATTGAAATATATCATGTGAAAACATTATGTTTTTTGTGCTTTTATCTGCGATTTCCGTGAAAGCTTTCGATATTTTAGTCTCTTCATTTACGATTTTAATATATTTTGTGTTATTTGATAAGTGTGAAGAATATTAGATATATTATTACGTTTACGTGTTAGATTTTAGTTATTTTCGCATTTTATTTTGACTAGTGTTTCGTTTCAAATTAAAATGGTGTCAGTTCGAAGCGCGTACAAAACCTTAACTATTTCTATGAAAATGGATTTGATTTAAGACGTGGACAGAAAAATTGAGAATAAGGGCAAGCTTGCCCTTATTCTCAATTTTATGAAAAAATATGGCATCGCCAATACGACTGTTTCAAAAATCAATCAATTTAAATAAATTTAACAACAATTCTAAAAAATTACACCAAAATTAAAAAACGCAGTAAAGTGATGTACAATATTTGCTGTTTTCATTTTTTCTGTTTCAAAATTGAATTGATGGCTCAAGATCACATATCAAGTTAATTTATTTTATTGAAACTGACAAAAATGAATGCAACATTGGCCAAATAAATGTGTTTGAAAATACATGTTAAAAAATGCATTTGTTTGTACACTTGGAAATGTTTAGAAAGTGTGTTGATGGTTTAAAAACTTCTTACTAATTCTACTTCCCTAATTCGAAATTCATTTTTTTTTTTTAATTTCGGTCCCTTGAATTTCGTATTAACCATTTGAAGTCCGCCGCCGCGCCTGGCGCGGCGGCACTGTGTGCACCGCATGTGCCGCCGCCGCGCGACGCGCGGAGGTGGCAGTTAGTCTTCTGAAATAATTTTTAGCAAGGTCCTGCTTCTAAAAACCCACATACTAAATACAAAAGTTAGCCTTGACCTATCAGTTATTATTTAGCTGTCCCAGAGTACGGTTACCTGTCATTTTAGCGAAATTATTTTATCGACCAAAAAGTAAAGACGCGTTCTCACGCACTAGTACATCGCTCAACCTGCATGTAATTTTTCGTATTCGGATACTTTCAAGTTTTATCGTAATTCAATGTTTTGTTTATTTGTTATATTACTTGTCGCGAAAAGTTTATTTTAGGCTAAACATAACACGTATATTTGGAGTTTTGGTGTTGTGAAGTGACTATTTTTGTAATATTTATTATTACATTTGTGCTTTTAATTTTATTTTATTTGTGAATTTTTCTTCGTTTCCAAAATTTTTAATCGATAGGCGGTAAGCGTTTGAAAAATATACCTGGTAGAATAGTATTATTTTTTTTTGTGAAAATTGAATTATTGTTATAAATTCACACTCTAAAATTAACCGTAACAGTCAAAATGAGTCAAGGTACATCAAAACGACCCAGAATCGAAAATAATAATTTTGAGCAACTTAGCAATGAAAGTGAATACGAAGAAAGTGGAGACGAAATGGAACACATTATCATAGAGACCACTATGCCGGGTTCAAACTCAACGGCATCTCAAATTGTAGACGAAAATTCAGTGCCAAATATAGCTGTGCCATCTACATCGAACTCGCGTGTCTCTGGATCAGAAAAATGGTCTTTCTCTTCGGTTCCAAGTAGGCATTTAGAATTTACTGGAGATTCCGGAATGAAAATCAATGTACTCGGAAACAGACCAATTGATTTTTTTAATTGTATCGCTACGGATACGTTTTATGAATTGATTATTCAACAGTCCAATGAATACGCTATAGATGTTTTGGCACATTCTACCTCAGAGAAAAGTCGCATTTCATTCTGGAAAGACTTAACGAAGGAAGAACTCAGAGTCTGGCTGGGCCTATTATTACACATGGGAACTATAAAACTGAATCGAATAAATGATTATTGGAAAGAACATCATCTATTTAATATTCCTGTATTTGGTAAATATATGAGTCGAAATCGGTTTTTACTCATTTTACGGTGTCTCCATTTTAGCAATGAAGACAGTTCGGAGTACCGTGTGTCTAAAATTTTGCCGGTTGTTAATTTTTTTAATACAGTAAAAGCTCTTTAATACGAAATTCAGGGGACCGAAATTCAACAAAAAAATTCGAATTTCGAATTAGGGAAGTAGAATTAGTAGGAAGTTTTTAAACCATCAACATACTTTCTAAACATTTCCAAGTGTACAAACAAATGCATTTTTTAACATGTATTTTTAAACACATTTATTTGGCCAATATTGCATTCATTTTTGTCAGTTGTTTCAATAAAATTAAAATAATTTACTTTGATAAGTGATCTTGAGACATCAATTCAATTTTAAAACAGAAAAAATGAAAACAGCAAATATTGTACATCACTTCACTGCGTTTTTCAATTTTGGCGCGATTTATTTGCTTATTTCTCAATGTTTCTGTCCACGTCTTTAATCAAATCCATTTTCATTTAAATAGTTAAAATTTTGTAAGCGCTGCGAACTGACGCCATTTTCATTTGAAACGAAACACTAGTCAAAATAAAATGCGAAAATAACTAAAATCTAACACGTGAACGTAATAAAATGTCTAATATTCTTCACTCTTATCAAATAACAAAAAATATATTAAAATCGTAAATGAAGAGACTAAAATATCGAAAGTTTTCACGGAAATCACAGATAAAAGCACAAAAAAAAAGTCAATGACATAATGTTTTCACGCGATATATTTTCAATATTAATAAAACACAAAGATGTAACAATTTAAAACTCCAAAACTGGCGACAAAACTTCAACTAATCTCGTCTTTTGGCGGGATACAGTTGCTGGCAAACTTCATGAAATTCTTTGGCTAAGTGGGGGATTGCGCAGAAGACGAAATTTGGGTCCTGTTGGTAGAAAGGTAGATGCGCAAACGTCCCCCCACTACGCCGCAGAATTTCAAGATGTTTGCCGGCTACTGTATCATAAAACAGCAGTCATAAGGGTACGCGCGCACTAGCGTTTTTTCGCCGCGCGGCGAAAAAACTTGCGACATTTTGACGCGCGGCGAAAACAGCAGGCACGCACACTACGGCATAATGCCGCTGATCATTTACGGGCAGTTCTTTAAAATATTTGGTGAACTTAACGAAAAATTCTTCCAATATTATCGAATGAATAAAGAATGTAAGAATAATGAACCTTCTATCACATATAAAAATACTCCATTCAGAAATGTTTAATGTTTCTATCACTATATTCTTTTAAAGTGATATCATACAATGGTGGTCTTCTTTCAACTTTCGTAATTAGCATTTCAATATTAAAATCTTCATCTAGATCAGCAGAATTATTGCTTGTAGCCCATTGTTCTTTCACATAAAATATATGGTACAGCGAAACGGCGCTTAGTGCGCGCGGTCATGACTTTAAAAAGATGCGTTTTTTTGCCGCTGACCGCCGCGCCGCAAGAGAGTTGTAACATTTCACAGATTTTTCGCCGCTGCGTTATTTTGCCGCTAAGTGCGCGCACTACGATTCAAAAGCCTTTGTTACAACACTGCGGTGCGACATTATGCCGCCGCGCGACGAAAAAACGCTAGTGCGCGCGTACCCTTAAACAGCCTTACCCTGTGCGCGCGGCCACGGCCAGCTGGGGATGTTTTATGACTTTTATTACTGTCATATAGATGATCAAAGGCCGGTCACTTCCATCAGCGCAGGTATAAAAACACTAGCAAATGGGGAGAAAATGTTAACATTTACACAAATGACTTTTGTGTCAAATTTCATAATTTTGTCTGAAATTTTTTTCGTATTTGAAATTAGTCATTTTTTCGAATTATAGGAAGCATTTTGTATGAAAATTCATTTGAGGGGGATAAAATATAATTAAATTTTTCGAATTATACCGAATTTCGAATTATAGTTGTTTGTATTAACGAGCTTTTACTTTTTTTTTTTTTGAAATTTTTTATTTTTAAGACATTTTTTTTTCCTATTTTGATTTATTTAAGGTGGCACCGTGCATAAAACATTGGTTTTAATAGGTGGCAGTGAAAGGGTTAAAGAGCTTTTACTGTATGTATTGAGATATTTGGATAGGTGTATAATTTATAAGAATTTTTTTTTTGTAATATTTTTAAGTGATTCTAGAGGGCTATGCACGCCTGCCTCATTCTAACCTTTTTAAAGATCGGAAATAAAAGGAATGTCGCAGCGAGACTCCCCAGGGATTATGGCAAACTGCTTTGTTGGGGCCTATTAAGAAGAAATTTTAAAGATCTCAATTTAATAACACCAAAAATACAAAAATTGCAGGAGCAGCCATGCTGTGCTGTCAGATTTATTGCTTTTTATGACAGGTCCCTGTTAAGCGTAAAACTATCCCCTGTCCCCCCTTCATTTGATGACAACCAATAATATTTTTATCTTGAAAAAAATTCTTTATATATTTACATAAATATATGTACATGTTTTCGCATGGAACTAAAATTATTTTGTTATACATATTAACCCGATCAGTGCCACTGCCGCGTAAACGCGCGAAACTTTGCATGTCCCGTCAGGCCAGTGCCGCGTTACCGCGCGGGAATTTTTCCATGTAAATGCGCACAACAACAAACGATTTTTAACACGTCACCAATTTTAAATCGTACTGGCATCTATAGACAACGATCCTAAGCAGTAACCATATTTTTAAAACCACCAAATCTCGTAAAATTAGTGATTTATGAAAGTGTTCCATCTGACAGTTCTCAGAGTTCTCGAGAAACGGGGAATCCTGCAATACTTCAATTTAAAACTGCCGTTTGGCTTGATTTTGTTCCCAATTATTGACAATATTCGTCGGTTTTTTCGCCATTTTCGTATTTTTAATGCAATTTGAGTGAATATAACAATCTTGTGCGTCTATAAAATTATTTTTTTATCCATATTTTAGCGAGATTCAACTGAATTTTTTGTTTCTCTGTTTTTCCGTACTTCAGTTTGATTTTGTTCACGATTATTTAAAATATCAGTGGGTTTATTTCGCCGTATTCCTGTATATAGTGCAATGTGAGTGAGTATATCTATCTAGTGTGTCTATGAAATTAATTTTTTCTTTGTACACGTTGTGTTCAAATTACTGTGTTAATTTTTTGTTATAATACATGCGGCAACGGACTTATTTATTTATTGCAAACGCCGTGCGCGTGTGTGTATACGGAGCGGCAACTCGTAGCACAAGACGCGTCGGCTCGCGGCGAGCAGGTACAAACCTCGCTCGCATCGAGCCACGCGGCGCAGCGCCCGCGATCTATATACACCACATTTTTATCTTTTTTCGCGAGATTCGCGTGAATTTTTTGTTTCTCTGTTTTTTTATAAAACATTTTTTATATTTCTTTTTGTGACATTACAATGGCTGACATATGATGATGATGAGATTGTTGGACAAACCGCCGAATCTGATGAGAGTGATGTGGAATTCGAATTGCCAGAGTTTTTTGAGCCGGATGAAAATGAAAATAATGTGCCTGACGAAATAGAAAATATTGCCTCTACTAGTGACGTCGATAGTACCTAGATCACTATTTCATTGGGATAGCGATCCTTTCGTGCCTCAAAGGACAATTTTGATTTATGTTTTGATTCATTCAATGCTATGAGTTGAACCGTATTTTGAAATATACCACACGCAGGAAGAATTCACTACATAATAGTAAGATATTAAAGGTGTAACATTAAAAAACAGGTAAAAAAAAAACAAAAAAAGTGAAATAGTGACAACCCTGTTGTATATTTTGCGGAATGAATTTATTTTGCTTTTGCTTCAAAAAACTCCGTCATAAATTCGAAAAACATAATTCTTTGGTAAGTTCTTACACTTTTTCATCATATTATGTCTATTTTTATTGTTTTTTATTTACTTTATTTTACGGAAAAATGTCTGGCCTATAGGTGTCCCCCATAGTAAATATGGCTGGCAGTTAAAAGGTTAAGGAAATTTCGCTATAAGTACATTTTTGTATGAAAAATTCATTGTAGGGATTAATTTCGAAAAAAAATTCAATATATGTAATTTTTCGGCATAACGGGGTTCGTTATAGTGAGGTTCTACTATACTAGCTTACTTAACCATATTTGACGATGAAAAAGGGTGAAAAATAAAAGTGATTTTAGTGAATCTTATCAATTGCTAGGCGATATGACGGGAAAAATGAAAGTGTTATATTACCTGTGAATGTAATTTTCGCGGTTTGATGGTAAATCAAAGTTGATAACCAGAGACACCTGTTGCACATCAATACCCCTAGCAAGTAGATCAGTGGTGATCAGCACACGGGAAGATCCTGTACGGAATTGTTTCATAATTGTATCTCTTTCTTTCTGGTCCATGTCTCCGTGCATGCTGGACACTGTGAAATCCTTGTCTTGCATACTCTGAGTCAGCCAATCTACCTGTAAGTATAGGCAATGTAGGCAATTTAAGACACATTGAACATCTTTCAACCTTCTGTTTCATGTTACAAGCCAGAATATAAGGACTATTTTCATCAATGAGAAAATTCAAACAATTCTGAGAATTTTATCAAAAAATAGCTTTTATAAAAAAAAATCTTTTATATAAACTGGGTACACAAAATAGTAAAAAAACTACCACAGCCTACAGAAGCTTTCTGGCTGCAAATGTAACTTTTTATTTTGATTTTGTTTACATTTAACACATTCACTTTCACCAAAAATGTACCTGATGCCTGATTCTCATTTGCCCTAAGGTTTTTATTTATTTTAATATGCTTTATTTAGATGAAATCTCATACTCTGGGAATGTTTATTACAACCAGTATTATATCTCTTGAAAATTAAGAAATTGATAGGGAGCAATAAATTATAATTACCTTGCGACGTGTGTTACAGAAAATAACTGCTTGAGTGATGGACAGGGTATCGTACAGATCAATGAGAGTTTCCAACTTCCAGTCTTCACGTTCCACTGACACATAGAACTGTTTAATACCATCGAGAGTAAGCTAAAACAAAATAAGGGTCAGTCAGTATTTCTCTATACATATTTAAATCTTACATTTTGTTAACATTTCCTTAAATAAAAAATTCACAATAAACTTTTCGGTCTATTAACCGGTTGTATGCCGGAGCATAGATCTCCGTGACTTTTTTGTATGTACCCTCTGTGTGCCGGAGCTGAGATATGCGCTCCCTAGACATATACACAAATTTGACCTATTTTACCTGTGTTTATGGGTTTTTAAAGCTTATTATTGATTGTATCTCAAGATTTTGAATGAAGGAGTTCTAATCATCAAGTAATCCATTGGCTGCGTAAAACGGACAAAAAACATTCCAAATGTCATCTTCAAACCGGGTGGTGATTGTGTTATTTATGTGTTAAAAAAGTGTTATAAAAGTGAAAATTATTGCTAGCTTTGTTGAATCAAACTTTAGCGATATATGTAATCTCAATGATTCCATTGACTCGGCATTTTTTAATATAAAATTCTAGCTTTTGGAGGCAATTTAAAAAAAAATTATTTTCGATGTATGATATCAAGTTTTATAACGGGTATAAGAAATTGCCTTCAAGGTCACCAAATCGGAATGATGGAGGAACTGACCTAACTGATGGTTTAAAGTAGAATTATAGGCAAAAAAAAAAAAAAAAATTCATATAGAACTAGTTAAAAAAAAAAAAAAACAACTTATTATATGTGATGAATTAATTGCTTTTGATAGTATAATATAATAATACTTCTAACTAATGTCAAATTTGGCATAGAAGTACGTTTTATAGAGAAATAAGTGATAAGGAATAGGGCATAGATGCACATCCGGCTCTCACCGCTGCCAACGGAATTCTGTTTTATAACGCCATTAATTGGCACATTTAATATATTGGAATATTTATTTTTGAATAATAATTAACGTGTTTTTAATTTTTAAAAAAAACATACTTTTAATTAGTGAGTAAAGCCTCAAAATAGAATATATTGTTTAAAAATTTCAAATTATGCCAAATTTCGAATTATCTGGGTTTTACTATAATAAAAAGACAGACAGGTCGCAATAAATCATGCGTATATTAATAAAAATTACGAGTTTATTCCAGTGTAACCAAGTTGGGTGTGCCCAAGGCCTGGTCCAACATAAGTATACAAACTACAATATAAATATTACAAACAAAATTATATATGCAATAAATTATCATTAGTGAGCTAGCAGGAATTGTAGCCACATCATTCTCAAGGCAATGTATTTTACATAAATCCTGACAGCAGACTCCAATATCGGCCACTGAAGCCACACGCAGAGCCCAGTATCGAATGCATTACCTTTGATCGTAATACTAACCATATCAATTAATATAACTGGTAAAGGATATATACCTCATCTTTCTTCACAAGAATAGAAACAGGATTCCTCATGAAACACTTTGACACTTCCATGACTTCGCTAGGCATCGTAGCAGACAGAAGGATGACTTGAACATTTGGCGGAAGCATCTTGAACACATCATGAATCTGATCCTTAAACCTGGAATATAGTAAAATGTGCTGGGTATTAAAATGTAATCTTTTTACTTTTTATATTTTCTCCATTCAACTGATATTGGTTTCCTATCAAAACTACCCAGTTGATCCTATTCCTTATAATTGAAATTTAATTTAATTAAAAAATATCAATTTAAAAATTAAAAAATTTCACTACACTCGGGCCTTGTATAACACTGTTATATGGTTCCACAAAAACCTTGTGTTATAAAAAATCCATGTTGTACAAGGTTTGAAGTTCATAAAAAGTTAGGGTTTGCATTCCAAAAAAAAATCGAAGATAGTTTATATGAATATGTACTTTATATTTTTTTAATAAAAATATATAAATTTACATATTTATCGAAAAAAAACAACTTTAATAACACATATAATTAATTTCTCTTAATCGTAATCATGTATTTTATATATGGATATTCTTGTATAGTCTTCTCTTTTTTCTTCTTTTGTTAATATGTTCATATTAAGTTTATTAATGTAAAAAGCCATGTAAAAATAAATAAATAAATATAATGTAGCATTCATTCATCATCGCTATCGCTTAGAATAATTCTTAATTTTTTTCGACATCGGTTGTGAGTTTTCATCATCGGAGGAGGGCTCTGAATTTCTTGTGGTTTTAGCCTTCAAAAATCGGTAATAAGCGATTGTCAGCTTTTAGCGTAAAAATCTTTACATATTTCCTTATAAGATTCCAAAATCTGTTGTAATTCCCTCTTGAATTTCGAACTTCTTTCCATTATAGGATCCTTTTCAATATTTTTTTTTCTAATTTAATAGCCAATTCCAAGCCCTCATTTATAGTTTTCAATGTGAAATGTGTAGCTACCACGCTGCACCTACTTTCTGAGTCATTAATTGGTAGTTTCATTCAAAATTTTGATTAATTTTTCTTCGTTCAACGAATGAACCTCTAATATTTCTTGAATATCATGGATATCCATGTCATTAAAACCTTCTCCTCCAATACCACGACAAATATTTATTGTCCTTTGGTATTCATCCTCTATTGGTGGTAAAACATTTTCTCCTACGAACGGTTATATATACGTAATTAATAATACGGGGAATAATACAAGATGATGGTCCCTTTGTTCATACAATGAAAATAAGTATTTCACTATATAATTTAACGTCCTGTTAATTTAATCTAACTAAAATAATCGTAATCTAAATTAAACAAATCAAACCTAATAATCTAACCTAACCTCATATATTGCCTATGAAATGTCAAAATATGCAGTGCATTTTTCGGAACTTTAAAGTGTAATATCTTATTTAATACTTACTATTTAAACGTAAATTATCTTTCATTTTGTTATTAGCACATTCAATAATACAGTGAAATACTCATTTTCGTTGTATATGCAATGGGACCATTATCTTGGATTTAGCCTAATATGGATTATGTAATGGACGCAATCTACAAATCAAACATATTATTTAATTTATTTATTTTTCTGAAACCGTGTTATTGTCCCCCTATATAATATTATTTACACTGAAAAACTGTCAAGAAAGTCGCATATCATAGCATAAATTGACGCATAGCAGGAGATCCTCCGCGTGTTCGCTGTCTGTAATAGTGAAGGCTTGGGCCTGCCACCGCCAGGATCGCATAATCGCTTCGACGCCCGTCGGCCGCGCTCGCCGCTTCAGCGAAGCCGCGGTTTTTGCTTCCTACATTATGACATTATTTGTGCTTTCTGTCTGGAATAACTTTGAAGTGTCGCGCTACGATATCCCATGCGGAACAATCGTATTTTACATTAATTTATATGGGCAAAATTGTTTTTTTAACGAGTGTTTCGCACCGCGAGTAAGATTCTGGAACGAATTATGCTTGCTGTGTGAGGTTCCACTGTACATAATATACAATATAATTGAAAGGTCAAATTTTTCGTATGTATATTTTTTTGATTTCGCAGTATGGTTTTGTCAGCCCCTGAATTATTAAGATTTTATTGAAATTCGAAAACATCACCTCCCAACTTCCCAATTTGAAATACAATTCAATATAAATTCTTGCAAAAAAAACTTTTTTTTTTGTGCGACATGTTAAAGAATAAAAGATGGTAGCTTACCCTCGGGACAACATCTCATCAGCCTCATCAAGGACGAACATCTTGATGGTTCCAGGCCGCAGAGCACGACGTGACATCATGTCAAATACACGTCCCGGAGTTCCCACTACTACATGCACACCCATCTCCAAGATGCGCATGTCTTCACGTACGTTGGTGCCTCCGATACATGCATGGCATTGCACATCCATGTAGTCTCCCAGGGCCAGGACTACCTGAAGAAGTAGGCATAACCAAGATATAGATATACTCTTTCATTCCATATCATAAAGCATACGTGGTACAACAGATATTTAATGCACAATATTTTACCTAAATTGCGAGTCAAAAATGTTCAAGCAAAAATGTATTTTTAACTGGCCATATTCTGAAAATGACAAGATTGCTATTTGGTTATTGTTACCCCAACACTCAAAATAGAGAAACATCGGGACACCTGTCAAATTTCTCATTGTGAAGAAAGTTTTGGAGTCAATTTAATATTTGGATGAAGAAATAAGTATATGTGTGTGACACAAACTGAATTGCACCAACTTTTAAAATAATTTTAGTATTTATTTTATACAATATTCATCAAAAACTTATATTTTAGACAGAATGCCAGATTGCAGTGACTGGTTTTGATGACATAAATATCGCTGCGACATCAGATAAATAGTATATATTTTAATACCCAGACATCATGGAGGTCCAACATTACAATCCATGTGCACAACTGCTGGGTGTTGAAAAGTGATGATGCACCATCATACAGATAAGACACTAAAACACGGGTGCAATTTCTGCTTCCTGTCTTGGATTTTTAATGCCAATTATTTATCAATCCCCTATACTTCGCAATCCCCATCAATCAATATATCACACAAAGTAGACCATGTAGATTCAAGACCACTTTCTGAAGGTATTATATAAAGTTGCAAAAGTGGTAAATTAACTAATTAAGTAAATACATCCTGTTTTTTTTTAGTGCAGTGGTAGTAACAACCAAATAAAGCGAATTGTAGTAAATCAACGACTCGTCTCTTTCGAGTGTAGGAGAAACAATTACCAAAATAACAATTTTTTATGTTTTGAATACAGCTGAATATCAATAGTTAAGGAGGTAAGCAACTGCAAAGTTTGCATTTTTTCCCAATATATCCGACTTATTTTTTATAAAACACTGGACAATATTAAAATTACTTATATTGAATATTAAAAATTCATTTGCTTTAATACAAATCAAATAAAATTATTAAAACCTTACAGAAATTTGAACCAGAATTTTTATAGCATATTTGTAATAAATAGTGAATAAATTTTTATGTGATAGTTGACCGCAAGCAACGCCACCATCATACATTAAGTGCTCTTTTGTAAAAGAAGTGCCAATGACGACTGGACACAACTAATCCTAATATGCCACTAAAACAAAGTAAATGATAAATATAAAAGATATGTTTTGAGAGATCCGTGTTTTGAGTTTGTTTTGACAGTTTTGAGAGATCACAACAGACAGCTGAAGTTTTCGACTCTAAACATGTGTTTGCCCAAAATGAAAATTATGGAAAATTTAAATTCCAAAAAATATTTTTCAAATTCGTCCCGGTTGATCAAATCCAGAATAATTGGAAGTCAGCTGTATTTAAGCAAACTATTAATTTGTTATACATAGATAAAAAAATATATTATGCATTATAAAATTGTTTCATTTAAAATATTCACTAAATTTATTTGTTTACTATAATCTGTTAATAATCCATTTTGAGTTATCAATTACCAACGCACAGATTTGAACAGCTTGTATGTTTTTAATCTGAGTTTTCTGAGGATGATTGGCAAGACACCCTACCAAATTAACAGAGAATTAAGATATCTAAAAATGCCGGGTGACACTAATACAGGTTGTTTTTTCACATTTTTTTTACCAATATCTGGGAGGTGAGGAATAATACATTTTTGAGAATGTTTTTGGGTTTTCACGGTCACTCAGAATCTTCTAGTGTATTATGCTGTGTTATTACGATCTTTCTGGCTGATGTTTCGGATCCCATTGCAGGGTCCATCATCAGGGCTGATGTGTTATTTTGAGTGTTGGTGTTGTGGTTAAGTATTGGCTTGCAATACCGCTTTGAAAGCAGGGTGAGAACGTTGTCAGTGTGTGTTAAATATTGACTAGCAATACCATGTCGAAAGCTTGGTTTTTCTGTGTTACGTGGCAATACTGTGTCGGAGTCATGTGTTATCTTGTGTTGTCTATATTTTATCTATTGTCTGATCACTATCTCTGTGGGAACTGCGACGAGATTGATTTGATTTGAAGCGCCGGATACCATGATGTTTTTAATTTGAGACTATCATCTCTATTAATATTTATCGGGTGTTTGTAGATTTCGAATGCTTCCTTGATCTATCTACAAGCACCCGATAAATATTAATAGAGATGATGGTCTCAAATTAAAAACATCATGGTATCCGGGGCTTCAAAGTCAATCTTGTCGCAGTTCCCGCAGAGATAGTGATCAGACAATAGATGAAACATACACACAACACAAGATAACACATGACTCCAACACGGAATTGCCACGTAACACATAAACACCAAGCTTTCGACACGGTATTGCTAGCCAATATTTAACACACACTGACAACATTCTCACCCTGCTTTCAAAACAGTATTGCAAGCCAATACTTAACCACAACACCAACACTCAAAATAACACATCAGCCCTGATGATGGACCCTGCAATGGGATCCGATACGTCGGCCAGAAAGGTCATAATAACACGGCATAATACCCCAGAAAACACAAACCAGAAGAATATGTTTTTGATTCCATTAATTGAAGAGATAAGACATTGAATAACTATAAAAATTTAAGAAGCACCAACTTCAACTATTATGTTTAACATTAAAAGACTATGACCAAGAATGACGATTATGAAAGAAAGCCACGACATTAAGCGGAATATTTTGAACATCAAAAAATTATTTTATGCAATTATTAATGAAAAAGTAGTATTGACAACTTTTCAGTACACTTTTAGCTCAGGACCAGAATGCCTTGAGAGCAAATATGGAGTCGGCCTTGAACATTAATGGTTCATATCTTGGTAGAGTGAGTTAGTAAAATATAATGAATGAACATTACAATAAACATATCGCACCTTTAATCATAAAGTGAAATAACTCAAAATTTACTTTTTGTGGGTTTTTATCATGGCGGGGACTAACTACCCAAGGCCAATGTGTTCAGTTAACAGCCCGTTCCAATGATTAAAATGACAGAGATAGGAGACAATCTTTCTCTTTAATAGTAATGCGCGAGCACTAGTTGATACTCAGAAAGTGATCGAATTCGGTGTTACACCGGCTTCTTTCATAGAAAGGTCTCTGAAGAATATTAATAAAACGCAATAAGTCAAAGTATTTCCGTGTTATACTATCAGGTAAGTATTTATTTTGGTTACTTATTTTTCAAAAAGTGCAATTATTCAGACTTAGTTCAGTTTATTAGAAAAAATGGAAATATTTTTTCGATAAATTTGAGACTTATTACAGTTTTCTATAAATTATATTATGGGATTTGGAGAACATTTCCAGTTGATGAACTTTTTTATTAAGATATTTAATAAAACCACAAATGATTAAGTAGTAATGTTTAAGTATTAAAATCTTGATTCTTAAGAAACGTAGTATGTTTTGGTTTTGTTTCTATTTAATATTTATTTTTTAAAAACAAGGCAAGTGCCATCTAAAGTTATTTTCCGTTTTTAGTAAAAAAAACAAGATATAAATTTTGTGTGATATTAATTAATAAAACGATAATTTAATTTAAAATTTTGTAAATGTAAATTATATTTTAAGTATTTTTTGTCAGATTTTAGGATGGCTTCGAGGGCATGAGGATGGCTTTGAGGAAGATAAATCCTTTTTTAAGGCTACGTTAGACATCTCTGATCGTATGATATTTATAATACGGAAAAAACATTGTCTTTTGATTTTGATTTGAGAGGTCGACATCAGTCATAGAAAAATTAGTCCCGAATTAAGAACTGCCCTGAAAAAGCACATTCAATCTATCCCTACGATTGAATCTCAATACCTAAGAGCTTCTACATCAAGAGAATATATTGATGGCAGCAAAACCATCAAAGACTTGTATAATGAGTTTAAAATAAAACAAGAAAAGGAAAATAAAAACGCTGGACATACTTAATATACTACAAAATATTTACAATGGAATTTAATCTCATTTTTCCAACAAAAATGAGATTAAATTCAATTCAAATTCAAAAACGAAAAGGTTCAATGTGATATTTGCAACTCTTACTGTAATTCTAATACTGATCAAAAGAAAGATCTTGAAGAAAAATATCAAACACATTTAGAAGACAAGAACTATACTAGGATTGAAAAGCTCAATGATCACAATAAGGCTAATAAAAATGTCAGAGTGGCTGTGTGATTTAGAAGCTGTGCTGTAGTGCCCAAAAGGTGAATCTTAGTCCTTTTACTACTAGTCAAAATTGTTGCTATAATCTCACTATAACCGAATTAACACCAAAAGAATGCAATGTAGCCTACAAAATGTTCACTGCTATTTTTGGTCAGAATGTGATGCAAAACGCGGTGCCATAGAGATAGGCTCATGTGTGTGGAAATATTTCAAAGGCTTGAGCGATGAAGATGATGAAGAAAAGGAAGTCATATTTTACTCCGACAATTGATGCGGCTAAAACAAAAATAAATTTATAACATCTCTATACCTCCATGCTATACAAGCATTAAACATTAAGAGCATCACACACAAATTTCTAATTAGAGGCCATACGCAAAACGAATCTGACAGCGTACACAGCTTAATTGAGAAGGAGATTAAGAAAAACCTAAAATCTGGACCGATATATACACCGGACCAGTATATTACTTTGATTAAGAGTGCTAAAAAGTCCAAAAAGTTGATGGTTAAAGAACTAAATTTTGAATCATTTCTGGATTTGAAATTACTACAAGAGTGGGGATATAATTTTACAACAAATACAGGAGAGAGTATTAATTGGAATTATATAAAAGTATTAAAAATAATGAAAGAAAATCCTACCTCTTTTTTTATAAAACATCATACAAGGATGAAAACTTTAAAAGCTAATTTTAGAAACAAAAGAAAGAAAATGAAACCAATATCAAAAATATCACTACAAGCAGCCTATTTTCTTGACTGATCCCTTCTTTTTATGCAGGGTTTTATAATTCTATATTTTAAGTGTTTTTGTTAATTTGTTACCAATAATAATGAGATCTCATTCATAACTGATTTTTAAGACTGATTATGAAGATAAGTCTAAAGTTCATAATTTTTCATAATAACGTTAAAGGTATTATAAAAATTAAAATTAACAATAGTTAATTTTATTTATTATAATACTTACTCAATTTAAATTTTTGGAATGAGTTTTTGTTTTGTTTTGATTACGACTTCAAGTGTAATTTTTTATATTATTATTAAATAATTAATGACAATTATTGTTTTTTAATTGAACCATTCAATTGTTTTTGATCAAGATTCTGCGTTCCAATCTTTTAATTTCATAATAATTACTGATAAAATAAAGAACCATAACACCTTTTTAATATTAAGAAGTAACTTTTTTGTAAATGTAAATCTCTTTATTAGAATTAATAAAAAATATTTTTTCAACAGTTAAATGATCTGACAAGTACGTGATACATTTAGATTTGATGCAGTTTTGAACTAATTAGTTAGTTCAAAACTGCATCAAATCTAAATGTATCACGTACTTGTCAGGTGGATTTAATATAAAACTGCAACATTTGCGATTACTTCGACTGTGATTATATTTTGTGATTTAATTTTTTGTCATAAAGTGAAATAACTACGAACTTTTTTTTAAATGTTTATTTTAGAGCACTCCTTTTTACGAAATTGATAATTTTGTTCACAATTATATTAGTTCGATAATTGTACTAATTAACTCTACTTTTCGAATCGACTTAAAACCTATCTCTTTTTTTTTTTATGACAGATTAAAGTTGTTTAAGCAAACACGCCAAACTTTGATTGTGTTTTCCCACAAAATAGAAATTTTGAGTTATTTCACTTTATGATTAAAGGTCTTTTTCAATTGTATTCATGATACATACAGTGCAACTGCCTACCTACCTTATACTCCAAATTATTAAGAACACTTACACTGAAATAATATATCATATAAATATAAGATATTCTTCTTGTGCACAAAAACATACAAACTTACTATCTATCGTTTTTCCATATCCGTAATAAACTAACAGAAAATAATTTTTGTTTGATTATAATTTGCAAAAATTATCAAAAGTCATTTTACTGGTCAAACAAATCAGACATTTATTTTTTACTAGCCATATACATCTGAAAAATCACAGGAAATAATGAAAACGACTTGCCTCCCGTGACCACACAATACATGCCGCGCGCTGATTGCATGTCAGACTCTAATTATTTTAAGTTTTAATTCCAGCAATTTACGGATTTTACGACAGACAGACAGCGAAATTATTATATTTGATAGCACACAGTTCTAGAGATGGTCAGACTGTTATTTTAACCGGTTATTCACGGTACAGTTATTTGAGATTTGTCCGATTGTATCGATGGTTGGTAACCAAGATATGACTGTTGTCAGTACACACACACTGACCGCGCATCGAATTGTGAAAAATCAGTTACCAATCATCGATAGTCACATACAAATCGCAAATAACGTTTATTGTGGAACCAGTTAAAACACCATCATCACTCAGTTCTTTATTTTTCCCAAAAATGTAAAAATTTCATTTTTATACAAAAAGAAAAAATACTGGAAAATATTTACTGATGATCGTGTAAACTCTTTATAAATGTGTAGTTATCTTTTGACCGGTTATAAACAATGGATTTGGCGCAGATGTTACAACAATGAGCTCTAAG